>PVHX01004832.1:0-120155 GCA_004024805.1 Geosciurus inauris | reverse complement strand
TCTCCAGCACCTTGAACTTGTCTGTCTCTGTCTACCATTTGGCATAGTCCCTGGAGATCAGGGGCAGGGTCTTCTTTGTCTCCATCACCACCTGCCAGCACCCAGTCATCCATAGGTGCTGGCTTCCTACATGAGAGATATAGTTCTTGCACTCCAAACCTACAGCAGGTCCCTCTCAATGCCTCGAGTGCTGGGTGGTGGGAGAGGGGACAAGTGGGATGGACATAGACAATAAGAGCATGAAGCCTGCACTGGGGGGACTCCACTCCTCTGAAACTCCATAGCTTCCTGAGAATGTAAACATGGCCTCAATTTCAGTTTCCAAGAAACACGGTAGCCTGACACTAGATGGGAAAAGCCCCCCTTTTTAAGAGTTGATGAGCCAAATGACACGTTCCCAGGTTGAGTTTCAGACTGCAGCTGGCGGTTGCCACATCAGCTGTTCTGAGTAACGGGGCTCTTGCATGGAAACCAGCACTGCTGTCCCTTTGACATCCCTCTTGAAGGCAGATCACTGGCAGGAGAGGAAGCTCTTGGTCAGGCATTGCTGCAGGGAAGGTCCCTTCCTCTTGGGCTGGTGGATGCAATAAATTACCTATAGGTCAGCTGCCAGGGTTGGGAGGGGTGGCCCAGAGATGCCTGGGGGCCTCAGAGATGGCACTGGGGGTGTTCATTTCCCTCTGCTGGCTGTGGATCCCCCTAGTCTATCTGACCTAATCCTTGGTCATGTCTGATGGGCTGAATGGGCAGCCATGGGGCTCCCAGGGATGTGAGGGGGACAGTCTCCTCAGGAGGAGGTGATGGTGAGGCAGGCACAGTTGTGCCCATAAGTATCTTTGGAAGAGAAGCTTGTTTTTTTTACCTGAAATGCCCAAGAAAATGGAAGCAAGGGGTTTGACTTGTTCAAACACATGCCTTCAGAGGCCAAGACCACCCAAAGCACCCGACTCCCTCTGCACTTCCCAGGTAAGTGTCTGTGACCTGCAGGGGACAGCAGGGTCCTTGTGGCACTCACAGAGCTCTCCATGTGCAGAGAGCCCTCCCATATTCATGTGTCCTCACTCTTGTGAGGCTCCCTTTGTCCCAAAGAATGTGAGTCCTGGTATAAGGCAGGAGTGGGGTATTATCCTGCTTTTACTGTGCTATTCCTAAGCACAGATTCAGGGCAGTGTTGTGACCTACCCTCTCAGACACACAAAATAATGGGGTCAAATAAAATAAAAGCAGAGACCTTGAAGTCTAGGAAGGAGCCATGGGGAGACCATGATTCTGGCCACCCTTTGTGGTATTGCTGTGTGTATTGAGGGCACTACCTCCCTCTCCCTGCTGTGAGGATTGGGCTCCCGAATCATGATGCTCCCTGCTCCCCTCAGGGAGTGCAAAGTCAGATGAGGTCTCCTGACTGGGCTGTCTCCATTGTTCTTCATGGTGGCCCTCATTTCCTTTCATGGTCCCTAGCACTGGCTTCCTACGGTGTGGAAGTGTTTCCCATTCAGTTATAAGTTGTTAACAGAAAACCAAAAGGACATAATGGTGGATGTGATCTGCAGATGGGGCAGACATCCTGGCTGGATGTATGAGAGGCAGAGCTCAGGGTCCTGGCTGGATGATGCATTTGCTCTGTGTGCCTGGACCCAGGCATCTATAGGATTGTCAGAAAAGGGCAGCCAGTTCATTTCCCAGCAGAGTACCAATGATGCCTGCATCCCCACAGTGTCCCCATGGACTCTGCAATGGGCTGCCTTTCAGACTGTTTCCCCAGGACAGGGTGGCCTCACACAGTCTGCTGTCGTCTAACGGATGGGTGGTTCTAAAATCTGCTCTGCTCCCTGCCCAGTCTCTGAGCTGCATGTTCATGGTGCCCATTGTTCTGGGGCCCGTGCAGCACCCAGACAAGCCTATAGGAAGGGCTGACATGGCCAGAACGCAGCCTCAGCATCTTCAGCCATGGGCACCTACTGCCTGATGAGCACTTCACATGTTCTCGTGTTCCAGAGCCTTCGTACAGGTTTCTCCCTAATTGCTGGCCTGCGTGGGACATGCTCACGCATTCTTGTCACACACCCAGGAAGGAGGTGCTGCCATGTGTGCTAATGGAATGTGTGTTTCCAAGGATCATTTGTTTATATTCATGAGAGCAAAGCCCATCCAAACTGGCTGAACCACCAACACAGATGTTTGTGGAAGGAAATGGAGCTTTCTGGGGCCTGGAACCAAGAATGGACATGAATGCCAGACCAACGCAGCGCCCCCCAGAGCAGAGATTGGCGAGCATTTTCATAAAGGATGGAGAGTAATTATTTTAGGCCTGGCAGCCAGGACAGGCAGACAGCGGGACCTACTCAGCTCAAAAGATGGCAAGGACAGTGGAGGGAATGGGGTGGCTGCATGCCAGGGGCACTACTCACAGCAGCAGGTGGCACCAGATCTGACCCTTGGGCTGGCCCCACCTCTCTGCCCTCTGGGGACACAAGCCCCTCACTGCAGCTTCTCTCCTTTGCCCTCCTGTCTCTTGCCCTGCTCAGCCCACCTGTCCTGTTTCCTGTGCACTTGGAGGGTCATGCTCTGCTGCCTGCTCTGCCTACACTGCCCCCACCTCCATCATGGCTATGTCCAGTTTGGTGTTTTCTGCACCTGGGGCAGATGAGGAAGCAGAGACAAGAAGCTCAGATGAGGCAGCCCAGATACAGGGCTGCTGAGTGGCGGAGCTGGGCCTGTACCCGTGGCTGCCTGGCACTGATGCCAGTGTGTGAGTTTGATTTGGGCAGGTCAGGAAGGAGGGGCGAGGCATGGGGCAGGGCTGCTAGCCACAGCCCAGAGTGCTGAGCAGCCTTTAGGGGAGGAAAGAGGAAGGACAGAGGCAAGCGCAGCAAGGCAGGTGATAGAGGTGGCTACAAAGTGAGGACCCTGGATTACTGGGATGAGGGACAGGAATGGTGCCTGCCAGTGGTGGATAGCACCTTCAGCTTCCTCCTCAGCCATCCACAGTTGCAGGTCCCAGTGAGAACAGATGGTCTTCTCACCTCCCCTCTGCTCTGTTCTTCCCAGATGAGGAATGGAAGGGCCACTGCTCAGACGTGGCATCTGAATGTCAGCATTCTGCCCCATTAGGGGGGCCTGGTAGATGCCCTGGAAGCCCACATGGTTCCAGAGGCCTGGCCACTCTCCTGCTCAAGCTGGGCCCAGTGGGAGCCACAGTCCGGGGCCTGAGCAGACGGGAAAGGTGGCTTGTGGTCACCCTGCCTCTGGAAATGATGCCTGCCTTCCACCTGCATGGGTGCTCTGGGCTCCCCCGCAGGGGCCCTTGCTGCTCCCACTTAGGCTGGAGTCTTGAGCTCCTGGAGGGAGGGTGGGCTGCCTTGAAGACTGAGGGAGATGGCAGGAGGGACATCCCAGTGCAGGGAAAGAGGCAAGGAGAGTTAATGTTTAGATGCCAGCTGGCAGGCTGGCCCACCTGAGAGCTGGCTGTCCCCTCGCCCCTGGGGGGCACAACTCTCTTCTAGACCTGACCCTTCGTTCTTCCATCTTGATCAGATTGCAGGGCACAGTGCACTATGGTGCCTTCCACACAGAGCCAGGTCTCAGTCTGGGGACAGCAGGTGAGGAGGGGACAGTCTGAAGGATTGGGCCATGTGCCATTCCATGCAAGGACTGCGTGTCAGCCAGATTTTGCACTGCTGTGACCAAAAAACCCAACAAGAACTACTTAGAGGAGAAGTTTGTTTTGACTCAGTTTTAAAGGTTCAATCCCGGGGTGGCAGCTTCATATTCTGGGCTTGAGGTTAGGAAGAACATCATGGTAGAAGAGCATGACAGAGGAAAGCCACTCTGAGCAGGACACTAGGAAGCAGAGAGCTCCTTTCACTAGGGAGAAAATATGACCCCTAAGGCATGCCCCAGTGACCTTCCCCTCCAGTCACACTGCACCTGCCTACAGTTACCACCCACTTAACCTATATCAGTGGATTAATCCCTTGATTAGGCCACACCTCATGATCTAATCCTGTCACCTCTGAACATTTCTGCAGTGTCTCACATGTGAGGTTTTGGAGGACACCCCATATCAGAACCATAACAGACTGGTTGGCTTTGTAATGCTGACTTGCGTGGGATCCATAGAACCTTCTAGATGGAATAACTGCAGTTCTATGGGGACAGGAAGCCAGCATGTTCTCATCAGATATGTGTAAACAGTTTTCTTGAGCAGTTCCCATGCAGCCAACTGGTCTGCTCGGCATTAAGCCCTGGGCAAACGTCAGGCGCTTGGAGGCCGGGTGTGTGCTGGTGCTGGCTCAGAAGCCAAGACAGTAGCTGATGCCTGCATGCTGAAGGACCCAGGTGGTGAGCCAGCACCTCAGTGTGGCCACCTGTGAAGTCATGTGACTGAGCAAAGCTCTGAAGCAGCCCTGTGCGCTGGCCTGGCTCACAAGACGTTGAAACCTGCAAATGCAGCCCTGAGGAAGGCCATGCGCACTAGCCTCAGGAAGGGCCCTGAGCAGCCCACAGGCTCACTTCTGCCTGCTGTGGGCGATTCCAGCAGCATCGGTATTCCCTGTGAACACTCCGACACCCTCTGGGGGTTTGGTTTGGGGTGTGGTTGGGAGGCTCTTGGAGGCTGATGTTTGCCAAGGGCTTAATGTCGAGCAGACCAGTTGGCTGCATGGGAATATTTGCTCAAGAAAACTGTTTACATGTATCTGATGGGAGATTTCTCGGTGGCTTCTTGAAGCTGTTGGTTTGTGGGACAGTCACCACAGATGGGATGTGGACCTCAGACAAGCTGACAAACCCATGTGCCGCGGGTCCAGGTCCCATCCCCTTGCTGCTCCCTGGTCCTGAAGCCATGAACCCTCTGTGAGCCCCAGTCTTCTCCTCTGCAGGCTGGGGATTAGACTGGCGCTGGCCTCCTAGTGACCTAAAGCACAGGGAGAGCTGGTGCACCGGTGACTTCACAGGGACCTTGGCAGGAGGCCTCACACAGCCCCTGTTGGCTCATTTTTAAGCACTTTGGAGCTAGGTGCTATGTGCTGGGTGCTGGGTGTCTTCCAGCCTCCACAGTGGGCAGTCCTCAGGGGCAAGTCAATGGCCTCTTGCTCCCCCCTGGACCAATGGGCAGGACCAAGCTGGGAGTCAGGTGGAGCCCCACCAGCTTGATTTCCAGGCTGGAATTCAGTGCCTCATCTGCGTCTTGCTGCCAGCCACACCCTGGACAGGTGTGGCCTGCTGGGCAACCCCTTGTGGGAAGACCATGCCCATGAACTCAGCTTCCTAGGTCACTGGGAGAGACAGTCTGGAAGCTGGGAGGCTGAGGCCCAGTGTCCAGTTTGGAACCCTGGCACTGAGCTGCGTCCCTGCAGTGCGGATGCTTCGTGGCACCTCCGAGGACATGACAGTCCAATTGGGGCCATGGTTTCACTGAGATGTGAGTTTCCACAGAGGGAGAATGACAGCCAGCTGGACATGGAGAGTTATCAGCCTTTAACAAACGTGGTACTTCTCCAAATCCATTGGAGAAAGAAGGCTCTGGCGTGATTTTGCTTTTCCCAGATACAATGCATTCTTCTAGACTTGGTCATGGATCCAGTTACATTTTCCCAGAGAAGTCCTGTTTGCATGGGCTTGGTTGGATTTTCTGGTTGAGCTGTGATGATGTGATTTCTCGGGCTTCTGGCCAAGCCCCTGGAGTTGAACTGTGTACCTTCTTCAGCTGAACAAATCATGCTGTTGGCTCGTGGCTGACTGTCCAGTGCTCCTGACTGCCAGTGTCTGAGGCTATGGCCGTCACTGCAGGGTCACCTACTGCCCTCGCTGGGACAGCCTTGCTGGTGCCTGGGCCAGGGGCAGGTGGGCAGATGGGCAGGTGAGGGCTTGGCACTGACCACATTGACTCTTCAGTGCTATGGAGAGCTAGGGGTGAGGGGCGTGGATGCCAAGCTGGGGACTGATGAGCCTGCTCTTCCAGAGGCCTTGATGCCCTGGGGCCACCACTGGCCAGCTGGAGCTGTGACCACCATGGCCCAGGTGGCCAGCGTGCTGTGCGGAGAGGTGATGCCATGGTGGAGGCAGAACTGCACAAGCCCCATGGGTGCTGGCACCCAGAGCACAGCCACCCACTCTGGCCTCGTGGGACGCAGCAACATGGCTCTGCCTCCCTGAGCTGGCTTCAGGGGTGCACGTGGTCCTCAGGCAACGAGGGGATCGTCATGTGCTGAGGTGGGAGTCAGGACGCTCCCTCCCGGAAAGCAAAAGGGCTGAAATGGGCAGAGGCTCCTAGGGACGGAGGAAGTGGCTGTGCTGCGAGGCCACGTCAGGAGTGCAGAGGCAGGAGCGAGGTTCTGGGGAGTGGAGGGAGCAGACGCCATTGTGCCCTGTCCTGGTCTGCCTTGCCAGTTGGCAGCTCTGCATCCACACTGAGCAGTGGGCGTGGATCCCTGGGGGGGATGGTCGCCAGGCTCTCGGGCACCTTTGACTAAGTCCTCTAGAGGATTCCCCCTGGCCCAACTCTTGCTCTGTAGTGAGGTGACTGGGGCCCCCAAAAGACATGGCCACCCAGAGTCAGTATGACCTTCTTGGAAAGGGGCCTGCGGTGTGATTAGGTGCTGACAGTGAGCTAGGGCTGTCCTGGCCAGCCCCACCTCTGATGCCCAGGGAGGCCACATAAAGACTGAAGGGTCAGGCTACAGCCCCCACACCATGGCCATGTTTGATGCCACTTCTTACAAGGTTCAGAGCACTGTGTGACTGAAAGGTTTCTCAGCCTCTCTGGGCTTCTGTCTCCTCCATAGGAAGTGGGATAATAAGAGGGCCTGCCCTATTGGGTCACTGTTAAGAGGAAGCAGCTAAGATGGCGAAGCAGTCAGGCAAGGCCTGGCACTAAGCTGCCCCCACACGACCTTCACCCTCAGACAGAGTCCCCAGGGCAGCTGTGGGCTCCCTCACAGGCCAGCTGGCTACCTGGTTCCTGTCCTCTGTGAGGCCCTGTGGGAGCTGGCTAAGGCCTCTGAGCCAGAGCCCTTGGAACACGCGTGTGCAGGTGTGCCCTGCCCCCTGCTGGACAGCATCCTCAGCTGGAGGGAAGGCAGTGAGGTTCCTGCTCACACGGGGCCTGTGGCCCTGGGAGGCAGGGTACACCCAGGGCTGGGTCTCACAGGTTTTCCACCATGACTCACCAAGAAATGTATTTTTCTTCTAAGCCAGTAAACACCCACCCCACCCACAGAGGCAGACCCCCACACAAGCAGAAATAGTCATTGCCCAGCACATGGGATATGGTTAAAATGGATGTTTCCATCTTGTTCTATTCTTTTTCAATTAAAGATGTTTATTGCCACCCACCAAATTGGTGCCATGTGTGCAGAGCACATTCCAGAAGGCCAAGGGCCACAATCTGGAAAGAACAGGAGAGAAGGTACTGAGCAGGGGCCGGCAGGTTTCAGGCCAAGCCAGGCAGAAGGAGGAAGAGGACCAAGACAGGGACGGCACTGAGGTCTGGATCTCTGATGCCCCTGGGAAGCTCCTGTGTTAGGCACCGCAGCAATGTTCAGAGGTGCAAGGGTCAGGCTCTGAGGGCTGCCCCCATCAGTGGATGGTTCATTTGATGGATCAATAATCTGAATGGACTACTGGGTGGTGCCTGTCGGCAGGTGGGACGTGGCAGGAGGAAGTAGGTCCCCGGGGACCTGCCCTGGAGTTTACCTTGGCCCTGGCTCCCTGCCCTCTCTTTATTTCCAGGATGCCATGAGCTGAGCCACTTTCCTCCACCATGCCCTTCTGCCATGGTGTGGTGCTCACCTTGGCTCAGATCGGTGGAGTCAGCTGGCCATGGACAGAGACCCATGAAACCATGAACCCAAATAAACCTGTTCTCCTCTAAGTTGTTCTTGTCAGGTATTTTGATCACAGTGACAAAAACTGACTAAAACAGATGGAGGGCAGGTGGATGGATGGATGGATGGATGGATGGATGGATGGATGGAATGGAATGGAATGTGGGTGGATGGGTGGTTGGATGGAGAGAGGGCGAATGGAGGGATGGATTGGATGGATGGATGGATGGAGGATGGTGGATGGAGGAATAAATGGAGGATGGAGAGATGGAGGGTGAATGGATAGAGGGTGGGTGGACAGAGGAATGGATGGATTAATGGATGGATGGATGGGTGGATGGATGGAGGAATGGATGGAGAATGGATGGATGGAGGGTGGGTGGACAGGAATGGATGGATGGATGGAAGGATGGATGGAGTGTGGCTGGCTGGCTGGAAGGTGGGTAGAGGAATAGATGAATGTATGGAGGGCATGTGGGGTAGGTGGATGGAAAGTGAATGGATGGAGGATAGGCAGAGACGTGGGTGGATGGAGGGAGGGGGCTACATGGTCAGGGATGGGGAGTAGGTGGAGGAAGTGACAGGTAATTGAGTTTCTTCATAGTGGTTATTACTCAGCAGATTTTGTGGAGCTGCGGGGTGTGACTGGGGGCTGAGTTAAGTGAGCGGGGCCTGGGGACCCACCTGAGCTGCAAGTAGAATAATTATCATTGTAATTATCATCGTGTCTATGACACATGGCAGGGCTCCTAATAAGGACTCCTCTGTTTGTTTTTTCATTTGAGACAGGGTCTCATGTCACCTAGGCTGGCCTGCAGCTCCTGGGCTCAAGTGACCCTCCTGCCTCAGGCTCCCAAGTAGCAGGTCACACATGTGCCCTCACCACACCCAGCTGGATGGAAAAGCACTGGCATTGTGCTCTGCACACCCCACCATTGGCACAGATGGGTGAAGTCTGGGTTGCCCCATGGCAGGGTTCTAGGCACATGTGCGCAGCTGCACTGGAAGGCTTGGGTGGTGGAGAACCCTCAGCCCAGGGGCCTGTGGGGAGCCGGGTTTCTGCAGAGTGTTTGCTAGCTGCCTGGCCGTGGACGCACGCACAGTGGCTTAATCTGGGCACCCCTGGACATGCCAGCTGCTGGCTCTGCACCAGCTGGGAGGTCAGCCAGGCCAGGCATCAATGAGGTTGATGTCAAGGGGCATGGCTACCCTGGTCACTTGTCCTGCACCATCTGCAGCCCCTCAAGGAACCGGTGCCCCACTGCTCAGTGGAACGCCTGGCCTGCTTCTTTTCTGACTTTCCTACTTTCCTCCCCCATGGGCTTATTTCCAGAAGGTTCTCATGGGCCACTTCCTGTGCAGGACTCAGGACCCTGCAGGATGGCTCAGCCTGTCTGCCGTCACCTCAGGTCCTCTGCGGCCCTGTCCTGGTATCACAGCAAGCACTGCTTTTCTTTGAAGAACAGTACGTGCTTTCTGACACACACTCTGAGGCTCCTGGCACCCATGGTTGCCTCCGATCCTACAGCGATCATCACCCTTTCCTCTTGCCAAAAAAAAAAAAAAAAAATTAAAAATAACCTTAAAAGAACACAAGCCAGAGAATCTTTTCCAAGTCAAGCTGCAAAGGGGTCTGAAATTAATAGCTGCTGAGAGTCTCTTTTTTTCCTGGTAACAAGGAAAGCAAGTGCGTTTTGCATCTGTGATAGACAAGATGCTTTGTGAAATTCCAGGAGCTGAAGTGCTCTGGAAGGACAGGGCTGGATTCTGAAAACTGAAGCCTGAGCGTTGGGGCAGGACTTTTCACAGGATGCTGTTGAGGGCTACGGGTTGAATGGCTTCTCCTGTGACGGTTTGTTGAAGTCCTGACCCCAGTACCTGTGAATGTGACCTTACTGGGGAAAAGAGGTCCTTGCAGGCAGAGTCAGGTTGAGGTGAGGCCGTCCTGATCAGGTGGACCTCCAGTCCAGTGGCCCTTGTCCTTTTAAGGTGAGGAGACCCGACCCAGGGCCAGGCAGAGGCCCCCCCCCCCAGGGTGCGCCTTCTAAGGCAGAGGCAGAGGTTGGACACAGGCCGGGGGCCACAGATTGTCCCTCACCAGCTGAAGCTGGAGAGCAGGAGGGAGCCCCAGGGCCTCCACGGGGAGCAGCCTTGCCCTGCCTGGGTTTTGGCTTCTGGCCTTCAGGCTTGAGAATCGTTCTCTGCTGTTGAAGGTGCCCAGCCTGTGCCACTGTGCTGTGGCAGCCCCGGGAGGGCAGCTCACCAGCGGAACAGCGTGAGGAGTCAAGAAGGAGACGAGGGTTCCAGTGTCTGCAGGGAGCCGCGCTGCTCAGCAGTGCCCAGCAGGGAGGTTTCCAGGAGCTCCCTCCTGCCATGGGGCCATGTGTTGCCGTCCACCTCGCCAGGGAGGAGTTGCTTGCCCAGGGTGCGGGGCTCCCCGAGGACTCGCGCTGGGGCAGCTGCACTTGCAGGGCCTCTTGGGAGGTTCCTAAAGCCAGTCTCTGCACATGGCCAAGGGCGTGAAGAGACCAGCTGCCATGGCATTGGGCCTTTCAACTCGCCTGCCCACAGCCAGGGTTCCTCTGCAGCCACCCAGGCCTGGAGGGCAGTCCACAGTGAGTGTGTAAAATGCCGATTTGGAGGGGCCACTGAGTCTGGCGGGTTCTTACAAAGGCATGTGACTAAAAGTGACTTTGGGGGAAGCACATTTGAGTTTGTTGGTTCAGCAGACAAGTGCTGGGTACTCTGGTGCCCATGGCGCCAGCCTGCTCAGAGCTCAGGGTGGAAGGACGGACGGACGAGCAGCCACCAGTGAGCTCCTGGTCAAGGGAGGGCTTCAAAGCCAGATGATAGTCAGGTGACGGGACACATGGGTCAGAGGCACCTGGAGGAACCCTTGAGTGAGGGGAGGAGCGTTGCCTGCCACCCAGGGAGGCCAGAAAAAGCTCATAGAGGGGCTCACAAGGGGCCATCCTGCAAGGGCCCCTTACTCTGCTCAGCACTGAGGGTCTTGGCTGGATATGTGGCTGGGCTTGGCTCCCAGGTCAGCTGCAGGGATTCTGCCTCTGGGTTGGGAGGGGATGCCCACTCTGACCCTGGCACAGGCCCCCTGGACTCAGCTGCGACCCCCTGTGGCTGTCTCCTTCCTGCTCTGTCCTTGGTCTCTGCTGCCTTTCCTCCCTTTGCCTTGTCTGTGCCCGTGCCCTGGGACTCCATGCTGCCCTGCAGGGCACCTGGCTGCCCTCAGGGTGGGGTGCACAGGGTCCCAGAGGATTGCACATGCTCTTCAGGGGATGAGCAGGCCTTCAACTCCCTGGACACCATTCCATTTGGGTGGAAAACCTTGGGTTTCTGGCAGGGCCGCGGGAGGCAGATAACAAGGGAGACAAGTCCACTTTCAGTACTTTCTGTTCTAGAACATTCCAAGCTGCAGCAAAGCTAAGGAGCACAGCAGTTGGTGACCACAGTGGACAGCAGGGCCCTGATACTAATGTAAGCTGCCGGAAGCCACGGGCTTACCTCAGCTTCACTCAGCACCCCGGGAGGTGGCTTGCCCAGCTTGGCACAGCACCACTCCCCGTGTTCCCTGCCAGGGCGGCTTTGGGCCGAGTCCCTTGTGTGCAGGGCTCTCACTGGCTCAGCTGAGCTGGGCCACGGCCGTGGTTACCACAGGTGGAGGGCCCTGACCCTGGTATACCCCATAAACACCATGGTCACCCTGTCACAGGAACCACAGGGAGAACCCTGGCCTTCACGGATTCCATGGGCGCCACCATCCACACATTTGCTGGCCACTTGGGAACACAGAGGTAGCTGCAGACATGTCCCTTCAACTTCCACCTAGAAGCCCTGTGCTCACTCTACCTTGACCTGAGCGCCTTGCTGAGGTTGGGAGGCCAGCTGCTGACCGGGTGCTGATTAGGTTGGGCTCACCTGGTGTTGGTTAGGTTGGGAGGCCTGCTGCTGACCTGGTGTTGGTTAGGTTAGGCTCCCCTGGTGCTGACCGGGTGCTGGTTAGGTTGGGCTCTCTGGGTGCTGGTTAAGTTGGGAGATGTGCTGCTAACCGGGTGCTGGTTAAGTTGGGCTCACCTGGTACTGACCAGGTACTGGTTAGGTTGGGAAACCAGCTGCTGACCTGGTTAGGTTGGGCTCACTGGGTGCTGGTTAGGTTGAGAGATGTGCTGCTGACTTGGTGATGGCTGGTGCTAGCCCCCACCTTGGGCATTGACCTCCAGAGTTTACTGCTTTTTAAGTTGTTTCCAGCAATTATTTTCAGACAATAAAACTCATCTCCAAAAATAGGTCACATAAAGGCCTCGACTTTTCGTCTAATTAGTGTAAGGATTTATTGAATATACATCATATGTATAGATCACAATATTATTAAAATTACTATTAAGACTTTGCTCATCAGAATATTTCAGGCAGTGGGGAGACAGGAAGCCTGATGGTCCCTGAGAATCATATCTGCATTAGCAAGATAAAGGACAATTTAGGACGATTACAGAAGCACTGATTTAGAGTACAACATAAAACTCTGCTGAGGACTAATTCGCAATGCCAGCTGCTGCTAAGCTTCTTAATCTTTATCTAGTTCAATTAAAATCTGAATGTTTGGGATTTCATTAACAACTGGGGGTTTGGAAATTACATGCGCTTTATACTATTCCACTGCCCACATACAGTCTAGGAAGTTGCCCAGGACGTCTGCGGGTAGACCAAGGGGGTGTTACAGCCTAAGTACTGAGGGTGTTAAATAGTAAGTACTAAGGCCAAAGTGCACTGAGTTAGTTTTCAGTCAGATCCAATGGACTAAGTAAAGCGGCCCCACCCAACTGTGGCCTTTGAGAGGAGAGACTGTGGAAGGATGCAGGAGCCGCTCCCACAGGCGGGCTTCAGATGCAGGGCAGAGTAGTCTGGGGGACCCACCTGGGCGCCTGGCGGTGCCTCTGTGCAGCGCGTGGTGTCTGGCCCACTGCGGTGTGAGACGCGAGCCAGCTCTCCATTCCTTATGCTCTTCAGGTCTCGGCAAGCAGGTCTCTCTCAAGTAAGGCTGCCAAAGTGACCAGGGAGCTGGAGGTGCCTTCCGGTTGGGGGAGGGCCTGAAGGGAGGCTCCTGGGTGTCTTCCCACGGCCTGTACAGCGAGGCCTGTGGTCTCAGCCTTGGCCTCTGCCCACAGTGAGAGGGTCCCTTGTCCTGCTGGAGTCAGGGAGGATCCAGGGAGCAGGTGTTGTCTGTTGTCATCCTCTCGGCCTTACACAGTCATCCTGAGGCTGCCCGTCACCACCCCGTGCCTGTCCCCTGAGGCAGAGCCACAGGGCTTGGGTCTATATGAACTCTCCTGCCTCAGGGACTGAGCGTGGCCCCTATGTGTGGAGCTGATCAGTGACCCCCAAAGATGCCCACATCCTAACCTCTGACCTGTGAATATGTCACCATGTGTGGCAGAAGGGACTCTGCAGGTGGGATTAAAGCTAGGGACACAGGTGGGAGGTTATGCTGGCTGGCCCCATTCAGGGCCTCGTCCTGGCCCCAGCACCCCTACCCTGTCCTCTGCTGCTGCCCTCAGTCCCAGGAAGGCCCTGCAGGAGGCTGGAGGGGTAGGGTGGGTCCCCTGGCCTCTCCCCCACCTCTCGGGGTAGGAGTGGTGGCACTGGGAGGTGCCAAGAGCCCCTTCTCCTCTGCCCTCCTGCCTGCTGCACAGTGACCCCAGGGAGCGGGACTGAGGGCTGGCCCACAGTGACCCCATCTCCCTCTGCCTGCAGGGAGCGGGACGGACAGCTGGCCCACAGGCCCAGGGCAGTGCTGGCACTCGGGACTGCACGGGGGTGGGGAGGCGGGGGCCGTGCCTGCATGGTGGGGGATCCTGCCTGGGAAGAGCCTGCAGGAGAGGAGGTCAGGAGCGAGAGACGAGCCCTGCTGCAAGCACTGCCCGTCACTCATGCCTGGCCACTCGGGCCCTGGCTGGTTTGTGCTTCTCCCACCTTGTCCGACCCCCATGTGGGCATGGCCTGGGCTCTGTCCCATATCTTCTCTTCCAAGACAGTCAGGACTCCGTGGCCTGCAGTGTCCCCTGTGGAAGGCCAGCTGAGCCCCTTCTCAGCCACAGATGGAGAAATGGCCTCACCAGCCACACACTGCCCCAAGGCCAAGCTTGGTTTTCAGCTCTTGCCTGTGATCCCCTGAGCCCAGTGTGCCCAAGCCAGCATTCTGGAGGGAATGGAGAGGACAGCCCGTGGCTCTGTGGCATCCGTCTTTGCTAGGTACTCCTGGCCGTGCGTCAAGTCTCCCGGAACTGGTTTTCTGTGTCTCCCTTTGATTAGGTGGACTTACCTCTTCCCACCTCTAGACCGTCTGCAGGCTGTCTGTTGTGATGTCTGCGGTGCATGCGTGTGATGCGTGTGCTGTGCGTGATGCCTACGTGTGTTCCTGGCATCATGTGATTCTGCCCGACAACCACAAGCATGGATTGTGGGTCCACAGTGTGGCAATCTGGTGTGTCTTTTTGTCTGTGTCCCAGGGAGGGACAGGAACCTCCTGCCCCTCAGAGCTTGGCAGAGGCCAAGCCTAGCAAATGACCCGTCAGGCCACAGTCTCATCCCTCCTGGCTCCCAGGTCTAGTGTGTCCAGGGGTCAGGCTGGAGCGCCAAGGACACTGGCTCTGAACCAGAGGGCTGACAGGGCCCAGAATACATTTCTTTAAATTCCCAGTGATGCCGACGCTGCTGGGTTGGGGACCCCACCTTGTGGGGCAAGGGTCAGAAGGCCTGGGTCCTGATGCCGTTCTGTCCCCTGAGCCAGTGTCTGAGGGGTTACAGAGGCTCTGACTTCCAGAGCAGCCAGAGGTGAGCCAGCGGAGCTTGGGTGCCAGCTGGCTCACGTGCACTTACGGGGTCGGGTCGACATTGGGGTGCCCCCAGCCACCAGGAGTTAGTGCTGCCACTTTCACTTGAAAAGAGGACAGAAATAAATCATGAAGGATGCGTGCATATCACAAATGGATGTGGCTGATGTGCCCCAGGAGACACGTGGAGTCAGAGCTGAAGACAACCGAATGCTGATGCGTGTCTGCACGCACGGCTCCACTGTGAAAACCCGGCGGTGGATCAATCCAGGGGGTGAATATCCACTGTCTGTAATCATTCCTGAACCTTGTGAACCTCCTAAGAACCCTTTCTGCTCTTTTTTCTTTGGTCCCATGAATATTTTGTGACCGGGCTGTCCAATGCAATCCAAGGCCCAGGATAGGAGGGGCGTGCACTGCAGCTCCTGGCTGCCTCTCCAGAACATTCTGGAAGCTCCCTTTCTCCTTCATTGCTTAGGCTTCATTTTTGTCTGTTGGTTCTGGGAGTCTTCCAGAGATTTTTGGAAAGGATGGCTATTGCGAATCTTGACTCAACAGATTCCTTCAGACTCTCGTGGGCACGCCATCCCAGGTTCCTTGGAGATGCAGCATCCTCAGAAAAAGCAGTTGCCTTGCTGTGACAGCAATGCCATTAGTTTCTGAGCATTTTTCACTGACATGCAACCCCATGCCCAGTGAGCGCACACCGCAAGCGTGTGATGGCGAGTTGCGTGGCACTGAGCCCGCCCTTGGCACCAGCTCCAGACAGGTCCAGAGGCAGTTGTGTGAGCATGTGTGCAGCATGCACAAGGCCCTGGGTTTGAGTGCCAGCACACACACAAAAAAAACCCCTCAGGGCTGGGGAGTAGCTCGGTGGTAGAACACACACCTGCTGGGCTGTGCAAAGCTCTGGGCTCTGTCCTCAGCACCAAAAGAAGAGAAGCCACGGGGCACAGCCTCTCTTCCTGCCCCTTGCAGTGGGGCCCATGACAGATGGGGTTCTCCTGCGTGTGAGCTGTGTGCAAGCAGATCTGCACACTGTCTTCACCAGCTCCTTGCTCAGCCCTTGCGGCCCCTCCTCCTCTCTGCCACAGGGTAGTCCGTGCCCTGACGGTACCATGCTCAGTTCACGGAGGCCATTCTCTGTGACGCTTGGTGGTATTGGCCATGCCATCATGTGTGGGGACCACCCATCCATGGCCACCTGCTCAGTGTCAGTAGTGGACTTCAAAGCACAGATCTTGTAGAAACGAAGTGACCAGGATGCTGGAGGACAAGGACAGCAGGAACCATGGGGCGTGTCAGGCCTGAGTGCTGCTGCCCCGGAGCGCTCAGCTCCCTGCGTCTCGTACAGGTCGAGTGTGAGCCTCGGGTGGTGAGTGTGCAGGGCACATCTCCCCTGCGCTCCCACCAGCCAGGAGCGGTGGATTTGCGAGGGTTCGGCCGAGTGATGGAAATGCGCAGAACGGCTGTCAGCTGCCACGTGGGGCAGGTGGGCGTGGCTTTAGTGCCGACAGGTTCACGGGGTTCCATGTCCTTTGGGGGAGTCGTGAACTCGTGCACCCTCCTCCTGTGTCACTGTGAAGGAAAGCTGCACGGTCAGTCTTTGTCCCTCTGCCAACTCCGGTGGAGTCAGGCACGCCAGCCGCTCTGAGGCTTTCTGCTGAGGAGGCTGCTTTCTTTACTGGAATGGCTGCGTGCAGGGTGCAGGCACTGGGGAGCCAGGACTTCCCACTTGGCAGGATCCAGAGAGACATGCAGCAAGCTCTGCCATCCAGCACGTGCCCCCTATTTGCTAATGGGACCCTGTGGACGCACCTTCGTGGGCCCGATGAGTGCAGGTGCAGGGGAGGCAGGCAGAGGCTTCTGGAGGTTGGACTTCACTGCCAGAAACCTGTCTGCTTCCTTGAAGATCCTCCTTCCTGTGCTTCTGAAGTTACTCAGGACCTGATCAAAGGGCTGGGCCCTGAGGAGCGCTGTGCAGCCTGAGATCATAGACTCAGTTCCTGCCTGAACAGGATGGAAGCCCTGCCCTGGGGTGGACTCCCAGACTCACCCTTCCTGGCAGACCTTGGCCAGAGCAGGACTGGCTGCAAATTTTCAAGCCAAGAGCACAACGAAAACAGGGATCCTTATTCAAAAACCACTACGAGTTTCAAGATGACCACAGCAGAGCATGGCATTGAGCGCAGGACCCTTCTGAGCACAGAGCCCATGTGACAACGTAGGTCTCTCCCAGCAAGGCCGGCCCTGCATGGGTCAGCTGGAGTACCAAGCAGGGGTGTCTTCCTCCTCTTCCAGCTGCCTGAGGTGGCCTGCCTCGCTCTCCTCCTCTGCATGTTCACATGACGTGCTTTATGCAGGGTCACGTTGTGACAGGATAGCACTCTGGAAGCAAAGGAAAAGGAAAAAGGGAGGAAACCAAAAACAACCTTGGGAAGAGGAAGAGAAGCAACTCAGACATGGAGCTTCCAGAACCATTTCCAAAGTGGTCGGTTCCTGTTGTGCTGCTGTTTGAGGGAGATGTGGCCTTAATGGTAACCTGCCGTGGATTTGCAGCCTGTAAGCACCAGGCCCGGCTCTAACAGCAAGCAGGGTCCAGGACAGAGAGTCGGCCCCGCAGGCTGCATTACTTAGGGATCTTCAGGTCGAGTCCAGCTAAATCCAAAGCAGTTTTTAAAACCCACAGGAAAGAAGAATGCAGCACAGATCCCTGGGGGCTGGCTGGGTGTGGTTGGACCAGTCCCTCTCAGCGCCGCTCACCCATGCAGGACTGTCTGCAGGATGCTTCTCTCCTGGGTCATGGAAATGGGGGCCCTGCACACATCCAAAGCTCCCACCATCGATGGCTTCCAGCTCCCTAGCTGTGACCTGGTAAGAGCCTCTGCATGACAGGTTGGCCTCCCCAGTCAAGTCAGGGTGAGGGGTAGGGCAGGCCATGCTGTTCTGCCAGCAGAGTGGGGGAGCTTCCTGTCCTCGTCAGCTAGGGCAACAGAACAGAGACAGTGGCGCACAGCAGCCAGTTCCCAGGCAGGGAGTTCTGGATGAAGGTGCCCCAGGGCCCACTTATGTCCTTGGTGTGTGGATGGCTGTCCCCTCCATAGTCCTCACTCTGCCTTTCCTTCAGGCAGGCCTGTGTGCAGACCTCCCTTTCCTGGGTGGACAGCAGTCACACTGGGCACAGGTGCGCCCGTGGACCTCCTTTTCCTCTGCCTCCTTCCAGGCTCCTCCTCCAAGTGCAGCCACGCTCCAGAGACACTTGGAGGGGACACCGTTCCCAGCATGGAGAGACCCCACGTTGCTGCTGGAGCAGTTCACAGCCAAGTGGCCTGTGGGGCGCTGGTTGTGGAGAGATGAGTGGTCGGCTGAGCATCACACGGGACAGACGTGAAGTCAGCCCGTCACACCTGCACTCACAGGGCTGAGCGTGCCTGAACTCCGAGTGGGCAAGGGCCGGCGTGGGGATGGGGAAGCAGGGAGAAGCTCTTGCCGAACAGGAAGGGAGGAGGCGACATCCAAGAGGAAGGTACCTGGGTCTGATCAAGGCTTTCTGTGAACATTTTACAAAAGGGCAGCTGTTTTGTGTTAAAAGGCAGCAGATGGGGAAATAGCTGCCACAGACGGGGGAGGCCCTCTGACCCTTAGCACAAGCGGTGCTGGGTGCTACAGAGGGCAAGGAGTGCCAATGGACAAATGGCCAAAGCGTGACCCCGGAGCCTTGCAGAATGGCAGACACAGATGTGGACAGGACAGAAGGACTCCACAGCCTCTCCACAGCCCTGGAAATGACTGGAAAACAGCGCCCGCCTCTTGGCCTCGCCAGGCAAGCTGAGTGGGTTCGTGCGTTCCTTTGATTTATTCACGGCTGGCCAAGATCGGTTGGGTTTGCATTATTTCCTGGCAAGGAAAGATATTAAATAGACACAGAAATGAAACAGAAAAACCATGTTGGGAGCCAGAGTCCATTCCTGGTCAGCCCAAAAGGGGCGACGCCACCACAGTGAGCATGGTGTGCAGGATGTGCCCTGGTGGGCAGCACAGTGGTCTGTGGCTGGACCACCTGCCTCTTCTGCATGCAGCCAGGGGCCCCACGAAGAGTCCCCTGCCGAGACAGCCTGGGCTACAGAGCCACAGTGGCCGTGCATCCTAGCTTGACCTCTGCCACTGGTGTCTGCATGGGCTTCCACCACTGTGTTGGTCCCCAAGGCCTCGGCTTCCTTACCCTAAAAGGCTCACTTGCTGGCCCTACTCGTCGAGTTAGGATTCTTTTGGGCTGTAGGGAAATTCATGGGTATGAACCTAGACATGCATATAGGCATCTACAGGTGTGTGTTGCAAATGTGTGTGTGTGACGTGGGGGTGGGCCAGTGTGTGTGCAGGCATGTGTATATGTGTATGAGCGTGTATACCTGTGTGTATTGTACGTAACATGTGCACATGCACATGTGTATAGTATGTTGGATGTGTTGTGGGTGTGCATACATGCATGCACAACATGCGTGTTCATGTGTAGCACATGCATGTGTTGTGTGTGTGTGTGCACATGTGGGCATGATAGCAAGTGAGCTTGGGTCTGCAGGCAGAATGAGGCCAGGCAAGTGGCCGTTGGCCCTCTGTGGCTACTAGGCTCTCCAGCAATCTCCCCTGCATCTCCTTGCCCTTTCTGTCTGTCCCTTTCCACATGCACAACCTACGGCTCCCTGGATGTTCCCAGCACCAAGCCCTGTGTGTCCCCAGTCTCTGAGCTACTTTCCTGCTGGGGCTATTCCACCCCGTCAGAATCCATCTCTGCCTGGCTCTTCTGTGAGGTGGCATGCCTGCTGGTTTGGTCAGCCTCTGTCTTCCTTTGTACCTGAAACTTCTTCCAGCAACCCTGTATGCTGGGGACCCCTGTGTCCCCATCTCTGTCCCCGTGGCAACAGCAGGCAATGCAGGATGGGCAAGTGGGGGTTAATTTTGGGCACTGCTCAGAGATGCCCTCAGGAAGGAACTCAGCTCCTGCACACCACCAGCTCCTCTGTTCCACCGCTCAACCTGTGTTTCGGACCCTATTTATCCTCTACTTGCTCTTGACCCCCAGTGCCCAGTACCGGCCCTGCACGGGGCCTCCCCTCCCCCCAGGCCTCACCTCCTGCATGCCTCCACAGTGGCATCACCTCACTCCCACAGGGCTGGGGGCCCGTCCTTTCCAGGGCTGGAGCCCCTCCCCATGTCTACCTAGGGCAGTCTTGGCCTTCCAAGGATGTAGTCTGACAGGCAGAGGCGTTTGTATGGCAGGCCGACGCCCTCCAGCAGACCTACGCCCTCCAGCAGACCTACATGTCCTGCTCACGGAGGCCTCGTGGACTCAGTCTCCTTTCTGCTCTCACTTCTCCATCTTGTGTAGTGCATGGGGTCTGGTTCAGCCCATGTGTCTGATGAGCAAGGGGCCGAGGCCTGCTGGGTGATGGGCTTCGCCATGAGTCTGCAGCCACAGCCAAGGGTGGAGCGCAGACTGGGTTCACCAGGGCTGGCTGGGCAGGGCTGGGGTGTCAGGGCTGGGGCGGCAGGCCCGGCAGGTATGAGCAGGGGAAGCCTGCACCTCCGTCCTCCAAGGACCCTCTCTCTGGTGGGGCAGCCCGCCCTTGGTGAGCCCTCAGCATGGTTTCCAGTGTAGAGGAACCCTGGGGGGAAGCCAGCAGCCCTTCTCACAGTGCACAAGCCTCTGAGTGAGTATGTTTTCAGAGCCAGTCGGGGAGAGAGCACTGTTAATTTTGTGCTCAGATTATAGCCGTGGCCCACAGGCAGTGAGGGAGCACCATCTGCCCTGCGAACCCTGCAGGTTGGTTTGGTATTATTATTATTATTATTATTATTATTATTATTATTATTATTAAGGCAAAATTGACAAATAAAAATTCCACATCCTGGCAGGGCACACGTGGTGATCCTATGGTATGCGCATTGTGAAGCAAGCACAGTGCAGTTAGTTGGCAGTGTCCGTCATCTTTCCTAGCTGTCCTGGCGCGTGTGACCAGAGCATTTAAGATCTCAGATTTCTAGTGCAGCTCCACTGCTGTAGCTGGGATTGCCACGGTGCAGCGGCCTCCAGAGCTCCCTCGCCTTGCAGCTGAACCGTGGGCCTCTCTGGCCGTCACCCCTGCACCCCTTCCCGGGCCCCTGGAGGCCCCTGTTCCATGCCTGCTTCTACCTGTGACTTAAGATTCACATGGGAACGAAATCATGGGCTTTGTCTGTGGCCGGCTTATTTCAGTTACCATCCATGTCCTTGCAGAGGGCAGCATGTCCTTGTTAGAGGCTGAGTAGTATTCCAGTGAGGGATCCGGACCACAATTTCTTCCTCCGCTCACCCGTGAATGGACACCTGGGTGGCCACCACGCCTGGCTCTTGTGAGCTTGCGGCAGTGCTCAGGGGCGTGCAGGGCACCCTGGTTTTGTTTCCCTTGGCTCTCCACCCAGGAGCGGCATTGCTGGTGCTATGGTCGTCCTTCTTGCCGGTTTTAGGGAGCCTCTACAGTTTTCCTGAACATCTGTGTCAGTTCACATTCCCACCAGCAGCGTCCAGCGTCTTCTCCGTTTCCTCACCAACACTTACCACTTACCTTTTTGGTGATAGCCATCCTCATAGGTGTGAGGAGACACACCCTGTGGCTTTATTTCGCATCTTCCTGTTAGTCAGCTGCATTGAGAACTCCTTCATCAACCCGCTGGCCACTCACATGTCTGTTCAGGTCCATTTTTTAACTGGGTTGTTTGTTCTCTTGCTATTGACTTGTTCGCAGTTCTTGTGTATTTTGGATATTGACCCCAGGGCTTAACCCTGAATAGGCCTCAGAAGCCAAAACAAAATGCAAACGTTTCCATGTGTAGCCAAGTGCTCCACGTGGGCTCCTCCCAGGCTTAGGTGCCCGGGGAACCCAGGACCCCCAGCCCCTTCAGCAGCACCTCCTGTCTCTGGGGCCACGGTCATGGGGGCTTGTGATCTAGACAGAACCCATGAGATACTCTCAGCTTTCCTGGCTCCTGGGAAATAAACCCTTCCTCATCTGGCAGGGAGATGGCAGACAGGAGTCTCCAAAAGGGGAGAAACCCCTGGAAGTAATGCTCCCAGGGAGCTTGGAGCTCAAGCAGAGAGGAAGGTGGTCCTGGGGATGAGAAGCCCTGGTGCCACAGAGCAGAGCAGCAGCTCCAGATTCTCAGCTGCACAGGCCTGGCAGCCGTCTACTGCAGAAGCTGGTTGGCATGAGGCTTCCCATCTCTATCTGCAGATGGAGAGGGCATGAGAACTGAATGCCAAGGAATGCCCAGAGCTGGGCGGTAGGAGGTCAGGGAGGAAGGAGTCTTGTGAGGCAGGGTGTGAGACTGCACCCTGCCCTCAGGTAGGTGGAAGATGCCAAGGAAAGAGGTTCCTGTGAGGGCTGGAAGGTGGGCCTAAGATGGTCTCAACAGAACCAGAAGCTCAGGCTCCTTGTAAAGATGCCTCACAACTGTCCCTCACCTCCACCTCTGGCCTCCCTCACCTGTGCAACAGGTTGCTCTGGGTTCGGGTGGGCAGGTTTCAGGGAAGCCTATGAAACAAGATGTGGAAATCAGTCCCCAAATAGAGGGGTATTTTCACCTAGGCTTTTTAATGGATCTGCATTTTTCAAAATTCATTCCATGGGAAGAAGTTAGGAAAAAGGGAATCTTAATTTTTTGGAACACTAGAGAGGGAAGGTGCTTCTCACAGATGGAGACTGCTGCTGGCTGGGTTTGCAATTCGAAGGCTCCAGAGAGTTTGAGAATGCCCACTTGTCCCCCTAGGCCAGCCTCACATAGCAAGGCAGGTGTGTCATTCTAGCAGAAATGGAATAAGCCTTTGGCTGAGGAAGAGTGAAGCCCTCGGCTCGCTTTCATGGAGATTCTGCTGCTCTCCTGCTCCCGTCCACCGTTGGCTGAGCCTTCCAGCAGGACGGCTTTGCTTGTTGGAGGGAGAGCCATTGTTTTCAGCACAGCTAATTTAGTAGCCCACAAATTCTGCTGACTGACGGGAGCCAGTTTGATCCAACAGGCTGGTTGATGGGTCGTGAAGACGCTGACCGCACGAGACAGGATGGAAGTGGAAGGGCCCACGGACAGAGTGGCCTTGCTCCACTGCAGGGGCTGGAGAGTCTGCGTTGTTCCCCAGAGCTGGGCCCACAGTCTGTGCCGCATGGCAGTCACAGCTGGGCCCCGGCCAGTGGGAGGTGCCGGAGGGTCTGCAACTCCTTGGGTGCTCTTCCCCACAGTCCCAGCCACTTGGAAGAGCACCGCGTGTGGAGCTCAGAGTCCCGTGCACCTCTTGTTTCTCCCAAGGGAACAGTTCAGGTGTGAAGCAGCCGGTCCCCCCGGGCTCCTGCCCTGTTCATTGTCAAGGCGTCTTTGAATTGAAGTGCTGGTGAGGCGGCCCCAGCCGTGGGACCCGATTGCATGCGGCTTGCACCCACGACATTCCGTGGAGCCATGCGGCCACTGGCTGTGCTGTCCTGTCTTTGCTCTCAGCCAGCCTTCCTGCTGCAGCACTGTCAGCTCGCCGGGCTGGGTGAGGCTGTGTTCAGGGCCATCCTGTGCCGTCGGGTGCAGAGTAGCACCCTGGCCTCCACCCTAGTGGTGCCAACAGCACCCCACCCAAGACGACCAAAGTGCCTCCAGATGTGTGGCTCATCCCTGGGCACAGAACCCCGCTGGTGGAGACCCCGTGGCTCCAGGTAGGGGCAGGCCAGCAAAGATCCATTGTGTCTACTTGTGCGTGTCTGTCCAGGAGGCAGAGGTGGACATGCTGGGGTCTCCGTGGGGATGTGTCAGAAAGTGGGGCACCAGCAGAATGGCCCACAGCATCTGGGGAAAATGGGAGATCCTGCCCTCCTGGGGAGGACAATGTCCTGGGCACTTCTGAGAGAGACCACTGGTTTTGTTTGCTCCTAGCAAGTCTAATGGACCCCAAGCAGTGGGCCGCATGGGGGGCTCTGCTCTCTGCCTGGCGGCAGCTCTGAGAGAACCTTGCAGGAAGGACAGCGCTGCTGAGACCTCAGGGAGACTTGCTGCCCCAACAGAGCACCCAGCTCCTGCCCAGGCAGCAGGGCCACAGGTCCTCACTGGCCAGCAAGGGCCAGGAGATGTGGCCTTGTGTTTGCTGGGTCTCATCTGGGATTGACTGATGCAAGCACATGGAAGTGACTGGACCGACACTCTTCATCCCTTCCCCTCTGCCCACTGCTCATCTCTCAGGAGGAATCTGCTCTCTCCTAGCAAAGCTTCTCCACTGAAGGGTGTTATCACGAGGCCGTGGAGCAGCTGGGGAGCTGGGTGGCTGGGAGCCGAGGCTCTCTGAAGAGCTCGGTGGCTCAGAGACGTGGGTGGGATGTGAACAGGACTGTGCTCAGCGCTCAGCGGCTGCCTGGATGGTCACGAGCCCCATGAGGTTGGAAGTGTGCTGAACCTGTCGGGCTCCCTGTGATCATCACCAGCCCAGCATGGAGCAGGTGACCCCAGACACTGGTCAGCAGTCAGGGGCAGGATCTGCTCCTTTTTCCACGTGATGTTTCATGTTGCTCATCTGTCAGACAGCTGCTGGTGCTGTGCTTGCACTGCAGGGACATGGGGTGCCCCAGACCCTTGGCCCCTCAAAGGACGGTGCTGTGGTCTGTGCAGAGGTGTGCCTGGGTGGAGCCTCCTGGCCCTCTGGGGTGGGGTCCACTGTGAGAGTGGCTTCCCCATGCTGCCCCAGGAGCTGCATCAAGGTGGCACTGAGCAGAGCGTTATGGTGCAGCCTCATACCCCCCCCCCCCCAGCGCTTTGGTTACTGCATGAGCGTGTTGGTAGTTTGGCCCTTGGCATCCATGAATCGTGCTGCAGTGAGCACAGTGGCGCACGCGTCTCTAGGATCCAGAGTTCAGTCTCTGGGATGACCACCCATGTGGGGTGCTGGATCACTAGCTTAGGATCTGAATGTGACTAGGAGCCAACCAGATACAGAGAGAGGAAGCCACCCAGGCAAAGGGAGCAGCGTGGGCAAAGGGCCTGTGACAGGGAACATGGGGCGAGAGAACTGGGGAGTGGGCGGAGGCCGCAGGTAGGCACCCTAGTGGGAAAGTAGCACAGGTGCAGGGAGGATGGCTGCATGTGCAGGGCTGCCGCTTTGGCAGGAGTGGGGGACCTCGTCTCTGCCCTGCTTTGATGAGGGAGCCTGAGACCTTGTGATCTATTCAAGAGATCTACCTCTTCTGGCTCCAGCCCTTTAAGCCACCTGGATCCTCCTCTGGGGTCTCCTGATACTCGGGTCCTCCTGACACCTGGGTCCTCTGTGGGGTAGTCACCTGCCCGGACCAACCTCTGGTCAGTCCCAGCACGGATTTCCAGAGAAGGAGAGCAGGAGGGCGGAGGGGCTCCATGGGCTCATTAGCAGTTGATTGAGGTCAGAGAGCTCTGGCGTTTACTTAACTCTGCAAATTAGACCAGTTAATTTCCTGGGAAATGAATATAGTCCTCTCATTGATCCAGGGAACTGTGCACTTCAGCTCAGGAGTGCAGAGTAGGGAGGCGAAGCAGGTTCCAGATTCCCAAGGCGAGGTCACCTTTAAACAACAAGAAAGCCTTGATCATCTTTGCTGCTTTGATTTTTCATTCTTTTATCACTTTCTGATGTCTTATAAATGTGGCCTTAGGATGCTAATACTATTAAGTGTGTCCTTAAAAAAAAATACACAGAGGCGGAGATTTGCTTCTCAGGAAGACTTGGGGTGGGGGTGAGCTGGCCTCCCTCCCCACACCCAAGTTCCTTCTTGTGTCCCTGTGCGCACAGTGGCCATCACCAGGGCAGTAGAGTGGCTGGTTTGGTAGGAGCAGCTTGTGGCCCAGAGCCCTCCCAGGTGTGGGCACCTGCCAGCCACACAGGATTCACTTCAGCTAACACTGAGGTGCAGCCAGCTCGGGGGGATGCCTGGGTGGGTGGTGGCAGGGAGTGGACCGCACACTGCTGGAGAGAGAGGTGATGGCATAGGGTTTCGTGGTTGAGTTCCCACTGGGAGTTTGTGGAAAGGCGATGGTGAGACTTACAACCACAGTTTTTCATTAGGGTCTTGGGTGCCCTCTGTGCCAGGCCTGAGCTACATGTTCCACCTACACTATCCTGTTCAGTGACCCCAGCAAGGCTGTGCAGAGGTCTTACTGCCTGCATCTTACCGGACAAGGAACTGAGCCAGGTGTTACCTGCAGGTACTGAGTGGCGCGTCCTGAGCTTGTGTGTCCATGCTGTGCCGGGGCCTGCCCTGCCTTCCCAGGCTCGAACACTAGTGAGGGCAGTGGTGAGGGGGCTCCAGGAGCAGCTGGGGGTTCCTTCGCCAGGTGGGTTGTCTGAGTCAGCTCCCGTTCCCACGGTGTCTTGTGCATCAGAAAACTTCTGGTGACCCATGTGGACGGTAAGGTCAGCCCCTGCGCCTCCTCTTGGCCTCTGCTGGAACTCTGTGCACAGTTGTTCATACACCTGCAGGGCGGGAGGCTCTAGCTCAGCATTGGGTGAGGACTGCTCCTTCCCCACATTCTGCTTTCGGGGAGTTTGATTGCAAAGTTCTATCAGTCAGTCGTGTCCATGCTCAGTGGCTCAGTGGTTGAGTACCCCTGAGTTCAATCCCTGGTACCAAAAAAAAAAATTCCCTGGAAACCCACAGACCGCAGTAGTTTGGTTGCAGAGCCCAAGACATTAGCTCACCACTGCAGTAGAGTCCTGACGCTGCATGACCACCATGGAGAAAGTAGATGACCATTTTAAGAGTTTCAGCATAAAAAACAGAACTCACAATAAAATTGTGCCGTGTGGAATCAGGTTCCTCCTTGATCCAGGAGGCAGGCAGGCATCTGGAGACTCTGGCTGTTCGGAGACCCTGCTGGCTGCTCATGGTTGTACAGTGGGTGTCTGGTGGCCACGGGATGGAGCCCGTGCTATATTAGGTCACATCGGTTGGGCGTAACGATGAGTTGTTTTCATTTCTTTGGGGGGAAATAATGATTTGGCCTCAGGTAGAGAGAAGACCCAGGCAAATGCAAGGCCGCTTCTCACAGTGGTGATCCTTCAGCGTCCAGAGGACCCAAGTGGAGGTGCTGGGATGTGTGTGAGATCTGTGGTGTGGCATTTATGGCCTTGCCTTCCCTGTGTCACACCAGGTCACTTGAGCGTCGAGTGCATGGTTGCTGGTGTGAGGCTTCAGTTGCACCCTCCCCACCAGGCAGGTCATAGTCCACAGCAGAGGAGAGGGCGGGCATGGCGCTGGGATTCTGTGGACATGGCCTCCAGTGTCTGCTGGAAGCAAACGCTTGCTTTGAAGTCTCATATTTTACCTGAAAAGTTCATGTGCCCAAAGGCCATAGAAGAAGAGGCAGTTATGTTTGACTCATAAAAATTAAAGTTCCTATCAAAAAACAGCATTTAAATTTTTTTAATATTTTTTTTTAGTTATAGATGGACACAATATCTTTATTTATTTATTTGTATGTGGTGCTGAGGATCGAACCCAGTGCCTCACGCATGCGAGGCAAGCGCTCTACCACTGAGCCACAGCCCCAGCCCCGCATTTAAATTTTATAGGAAAAAATAGAAACCTAGAAAAAACTTATACATTTAGAAATTTTTGTTGAAAAATTAAAAACTCCTTAAGATCCATGAGAGGACGACTAGCAGCTGATTTGGTAGGGGTGGGGTGTTGAGGAAACGAGGCTGGATGATGTGAACCAGCAACTGAGGAAAAAGTCCTCCCGATCCTGGGACCTGGTGCGAAGGTGCTCATGTCTGCTCACCTGGGAAATGAAACTCTGATTTGCTGTTTTATTGATCAGATTGTCAGTACTCAGGGCACGGAGGCCGTGGGGAAATTGCCATCCTGCAGGGGGGGAGCCCAAGACACCCCGTGTTAGAGGTCATTTTACGTACCCTCCCGGGGTCAAGTGCACACCCTTGGCCTCGTGGTTCCACCCAAGGAATCTATTGCATCAGCAACTCCACATTATTCTACAGAACTCTGTCCTGCAGAGGCATTGACAGGTATGCAGAAAGACTATCTGAGAACCTCTCAGCTGGTGCAGAATGTCCACTCCAGGACCAGACAGCCTCAGAAGGGACAAGCTCTAACTTCCTGAGTGGCTGTGGACTCTTTAGCAACTGTCTCAAGACGGTGCACGTTACAGTGCCCTGTGTGGGGAAGGGATATGGATATAATCACCGTCGCACTTATCCATATCTGCAGGGTATTTTAAAAAGGAAGGATATTTTTTAAAAGTCACACAGCTCCTTTGGGGACTGGGTGGGGGGAGGGAGACAAGAGGCTTTCCTTGTGAATTTTGTGTGGTGGGCTTGAATTTGCAAATGCTAACTGAAAACAGTTTGCTCCAGGAGGAACCTGGCTCTTTCTCTGAGGTGTCGATGATGGCCAGCGTTCCTGTCACACTTCGCAAGTAATGAAACACGCCGGCACGAGTTTTGATTCCAGTCACTGCATCCGTGTCCATTAGATGTCTGTTCCCGAAATGGCCTGGGTTAGGTCAGAGCTCAAGGAGTGGGTGCCAGAGGCCCTGGCACCTTGTCCTCGCACACGACCTGTGGATCTGTCCACAGCGGGTGGCCATGAAGGCTGCTGCCTGCGCTTCTCCACCTCCTGGTGGGCGAGTGGCCTCCTTTCCTCCACTCTCCCCTGCTCTGCCCCTCTGCCCACTCTGAATGGCAGCTCTTCCTCACTGGAAGAGCAAGCTTGTCTTCTCCCTGTGTTTCAGCCACCACATTCCACAGACCCTAGGTTGTCTCCTTGGACTGTCACTGGAGCAGCCTGTGCTTTGGCTGACTGAGAGTCCTGTTGGGTGGGCAGTGCCCTTCAAGGATTCCTGATGCTTCTGCCTCGATGGTCTGCCTCCGGGCAGGAACCCTTGGCCTGCTGCTGGGTTCATGAGGCTGTGCGTGGCCAGCTGCCTTGAGGAGTCCTCCTGGCTACAAACATGCCCAGCAGGACTCCCATTACACAGGCACCGTGACACATGTACCACCCTGCAAACGCGCTTTTCCCGTAGGAGAGGAGCTGTTAAAAGTAACTCCCATGAGATGGTTCTCCCAGTCCCATGGCCCTTGTGGAGTCCCATGTAATTATTCAGCAGCTGCGGGGCTCCTTTTCATGTCTGCTCTACGCTTGGTTGAGACTGGTCCCAAGGGACAGGGATCTGTTGCAGTTTGCTGTTGTAGGCGGTTCTCCGCTCGCTGGCGCACTCCTGGGACACGGCTCCAGCATCGGCTCCCAGGACGGGATCTGAGTCAGGTGCATCCAGCTTGCACTTTGGCAAGTGTTGTCAAACGATTCTCGTTGTGTGATCACACTCCCACAACACCCAGGGACAACATCCAGCCTCCCAGCCCGGCTGCCCGGGGAGGACTCTGCTCCCTCCACACCCTGCCCCTGGGCCCCTTTTGCACCATCTCCAGAGCCATCTCCTGTCCCTGGTGACAGCCCTCCCTTCACTGCAGTACCTCTGGGTCCATTCTCCAGAGAGGTCAGAGGGGTGTGGCAGTGACCTGGCCACCTAGGTCAGGGTCTCCATGGTCATGTGTGTGCAAAGTCAGCTAGGCCAGGCTGCTTCCCTTAGAACTCAGGAAACCTCCACGCTGCTGGCCCAGGAGCAGCGTCCCCAGCCACAGGAGTGCCACCTCCTAAGTCAGGCACATGCGAGAATTCAGTGTGACTCTGGTTAGGACAGGGGAAGGTCGGGCATGTCCTGGATGCCCACATCCCCACATCCCCCAGAAGAGCACTCGCATGGTCACCCATCCCTGATTGCCATGGGGGTTCCAAGCACCCTTTGGCCTCCATGTGCCCTGCTGCACCCTCCTGGGCAGCAGGCTCAGTGGACAGCCTCAGAACTCTGGCTAGGGGAGGTGGCAAGATTTTGTGTGGGAGCTGCCTGTGCTGGGTGTATGTGGCCCCTGTGCTGCCAGTGAGGCCAGGGACGGCCTGAGCACATGGCCAGCAGAGCTGCCCCCACCTATCCTAGGCCACCTGTGCCTTTTCTTGGGCCAGGGGCTGCTAGTCCAGACAAGGTGTGTCATGATGCAAAGCTGTCCTGGTAGCAGAGTGACTCAAAATTAGACTGCGGGCTGTCTGGGAGACCTGCCGGGAGAACAGGTTCCTTGTAGCCCAGTGCCACCATTAGCACTGTGGCACACCTGCAGCCAGGCTTAGTGATGGGGCACCCCACAGCCGGCCACTGGAAGCCAACGGATGGGTGGACGCAGCAGCCAGAACTCTGAGGGACTGGGCAGGGCATTGCTTCTTCTGGGCCCGTCTGTCTGTCTAGGCTGCTCAGACAGCACGCCTGCAGCTGGCTGGTCTACAAACAGCAGGAAGGCATTGCTGCCGGTGCTGGAGGCTGGGGAGGCCCAGGGCCGGGGCCAGCGCTCTGGCGTCAGGAGGCTGTGCTCCACTTCCTATGTAGGCACCTACCGCAGCGCCTGCACTTGGCAGAGGGCAGCACAGCCTCCATGGCACCTTTCCCAGGGGCACGACCCCGATCTGCAGGGCAGGGCCCTTGAGCCCTGCCTCCCCAGGCCCCACTGCCGAACGCCGCCCCATTGGGGTTAAGTGTCAGGGTGAACTGGGCCCGTCGGTGGCCTTCCCTGTGTGGGCCAAGTGTGTGTCCTCTGCTCTACAAGGAGCGTAAGCACTTCGTTTCATAAGAGCAGTCTCCCTTGTGCCTGAGATGACCTTGGTTCTGCTGGAAACCACTCCTGCCTCCCTCATTTGCTTTATGAGATGCCTGCCCAAACCCATCCCCTTTCCCTCTCCCAGGACGCTGAGCCCCAGGCCCCTCCATCTCTCTCACATCCCCTGTTGACCTTTGTGCATCCTCCTGGTTCCGCTCAGTCCCTCAGCCCTTACCCCTTGTCCTGGGGGGTCCTCCCCTGCCCACTTAAGCTGGCATCTGAAGGGGGGCACCTGTCCTCAGCCCCTCGTCTCCCACCTTGGCCTTCTCCAGGGCATGTCCCTCTGACTCCATGTGGTGCTCACCACCTTCTGAAATGGTTTCTGTGTTTGCTGTCCTTTCCTCCACAAGCAAGGACGCCCTACAGGCAGAGAGCAGTGGGCTCGTTGCTCTGTGCCCCTAGCCTGGCACACAGTAGATGCTTGAATCAGTAGGTGCTGCTGAGAGCCAGTGCCTGTGCTGCGCCTCCTGGTGGGTCCCCAAGGCTCTGAGGCTCAGAGGGAGGGCCTGCGGGCACTGCCTGTGGCGGTGAGCATGGAGGGGAGACGGGCCTTCCTGGAGGGGCCAGAAGCATCCTATAGGCTTCCACAGAGTGCAGTGACAGTGGCACCCTCCCTCACCCACCCACGGGGACCCCCAGCATCCCTGCCCATGCAAGCCAAATGCACAGGATGCTGGCTAAAGCCTCTTGGTAGATGTGGAAATTCCCATGTTGTAGTACCAAGCACAGCAGCCAAGACAGGGCCGCCACAGGGGCTGAGGCCACGGCACGCTGACAGGTCTCCCTGGTGCTGTGGTCTGTACTGTTCAGCTCGGGCGTTTCTGCAGTGAGTGAGAGGAGGTGTACGGCCCCTGAGGAATGCCAGCATACTGGGCTCCACTCCCCTTCTCGGCCTGCAGATTTGGATGAGGGTGGGCTCGTCGGCAAGGGTAACTGTGGCCCGTGCAACAAAGTTGCAGTGGATTTGGTGCCAAGGAAATTGAAGGTAACTGTAGTCACTTGGTTCCAAAACAGGAATAAGCCCCACTAAAGCACTTCAGGATTCCAGACAAAGGGACTTGGTGTTTTGAGAGTTTAATTACACCCTCTTCCGGATGCAGAGTGCTTACGGGCATCAGGAATGACACATATCTGAGTTGGATATCTGCTAGCCAGTCACTCAGCTGGGCCTTCAGGGGCCAGGATAGGCCCTCTGCTGAGAAGTGGCCCCGGTGGGGCCCTGTCTGCACCAGCAGTTGTTCCTCTAGACAATTAGCAGGCAACATTGGAGAGCTGTGGCTACTCAGATTCCCATCAGAGTCTGCAGCACACTCAAACCAAGATGTGGTCCAGAGCCCACAGAGCTGCACCCTGGACTCAAGGCAAGGAGCAGACACAGAGAGCAGGTGGCCTGGGTGGGTCGTGGTCAGATTTTGGCCTTTGTCTGGCCAATCAGACACAGATGTGCAACCTGGGCCACCACACTCTTCCCCTGGGCTCAGATTCCTTCCACTGCGAGGTCCCCAGCAAGGGCTTGAGGTAGACAGGCCTGGGTTGGAATCCTGATGCGACTGTTCTCTGCTGAGATGGCCCTGGACAAGTTACATCACCTGAGTGACTGGGTCACACTGCAGTGGGTTGTGCAGACAGTGACGTTCTAGGGATACCTGCTAAATGGGTTGGTTTTGGAGTGTGGCTGGCGGAATGTGTTGTCAGGCAATGACGAGGAGGAAGACAATGGTGATAGGGTGCTGCTGCCACCGCCGGTGCAGAGGGTCGTGGTGGGGATGAGGACGGTGGTGGTGGTGTGCAGGCACCTCCTGGGTCTGATCCCAGCATTTGCATTTCTCTAGCGTTTGCATCCGCGAGTCTAGCATGCACTCGTTTCCAGGGCCCTCCCCCGACTGCCTCCATCTCACATGTCCACACCTTGCTGAGCCCATTTGGGGGACTTGGCATCCACTGCACCATCTGTGCGAGCTGTGGTTTTCCGTGGCTGTGTGCTTTCACCCCTGCCCTGCCCAGCCCTGTCCACTGAAGTCTCTGCCCTGCAGGCGCAGGTGCGGCTTCCTCCAGCCTCTTTGAGGTGTGAGTCTCTGGGTTTAGTTTTCTCCCGCAGCAGGGGGTTGATTAGTCTGGTTACTCCACAATCATATTAGGGTTTTCTTGTTAACTGAGCAGACACCCAAGACACAGCCTCTTCACCTGGTCTCTGGGAGGCTGGAGTGACAGGCTGGGTGGAGGACCCGTGCCTGCCCCCCCCAGCTGTCCTCAAGAAGTTACAGGCTCCGTCTGATATTTCTGCCACTTTGGTTTGACCAAGGAGAGAAACCTCAGACACAGCCCAGTTATTCAACTACTCATTTTCTACGACCGGGCTTCGGGACCATCTCAAAGCACAGATTATCAAGATACTTTAAGAAGGAGATCAGGGAAGGGTTGAAGAGAAGAAAATCAGCAGGAACGCCCCATTGGGGTTAAGTGTCAGGGTGAACTGGGCCCGTCCGTGGCCTTCCCTGTGTGGGCCAAGTGTGTGTCCTCCGCTCTGCAACGAGCATCAGCACTTCATTTCATAAGAGCAGGGTCCCTCGTCCCCAGTTGGTGTGGCTGGGAGGTTGTAATGGGGCGTGGGGGAGAACAAGGGAGAATGGGGCGGGCACTGTTCACTCCAGCGAGGGGGCCTTGGCATTTGTCTGCTGCCCCAGCAATTGCCCCTCTCTGCTTTGCCCAGTCCCTGATACAGAGTCTGCTCTGATTTCTTGGAGTCTTGCTGACCCTGAGGACTATTTGCTCCCTGATTGGCCATCACTGTTGATGGTTCGATGATAATATCAAACCCTGGCCCAACATCAAGATTTAGACTGGAATTGAAAAGTGTCCTTTTACGGGTACTAATGATCCCCAGAAACTGTTTTAAACATAGAGCCGTCCTGGGGGCCTGACAGTATTGGGGGGTGAATCATGGTCCATCGTTCATGTGCCTGAAAGTCCCGCTTTGAGCAGGCTTGCTGCTTCGCACCAGACACTAGGGAGACTCTAGAACCTTGGTCCCAGGAGGAGGCCGGGGAATCGCTACAGCATCGTTTATCCCGGAAAGAGCCCAAGCAGACAAAAGCCTCACCAACAGGAGACCATGTCCTCTGTGGCATGTCCCCACAGTGCGTTGGTGACCGATGCAGAGCCCCACAGCTTCCCCTCCAGCAGGAAGGCATGCAGACCTTCAGGCGCAGGCCAGTCTCCACGTAATGGCTGCCGCCATGGAAGGGGAGACCAGGCAGCAGAATGTGGGGAACAAGCCTCCACCATGAGGCACAAGAGCTCCTGAGAGCCCAGAGCGGGGATGGGGAGTGGGTGGGGAGGGACGAGGCCACTTCTGCACGTTAAAAACCCTTTGTGGTGCTGTCCAGTGACAGGCTGAATGAAGAGATGGTAGGGACCGTTTTCAAGCACCACAGCCTCTCATGGGAGGTGCAACCCTTACATCCAGAGAAAGCCCTGCACAGGCCCAGAGCTAGGGGGCTCCCAGGTGGCCTGGAGGGCCACAGTGGGAACACATGTGTTCCGCCCCCTCCTTGTCTTTCCCAGACCAGGATTCCAGGAGCAGGGACCCTCCCAGGCACAGCTAGGAGGCACCTGTTACCTGCTGGGGAGTAGAGAAGGACCACCCACGTGTGGGGCCAGAGCAGTGAGCTCAGGCCTTGTGTCCAGCCCCTTGTGAGACACGGAGGGACAGGCCCTGACTGAGCCCCACCTCTAGGGTTATCCGCTTGCTGATCGCCCATGTCGCCCTGTTGCTTCCGAGCTCCTTGTGTGAGTAGAAAGGGTTTTACTGCGTTGAAGTGAGTTAATTAACAGATTATAATTCCCCCAAAGCCTCTTTGACATGATTTAAAAACCCAGGTAGGTGTAATCCCATTTAAAACCTTCAATTAAATGGGAGACTAGAAGACGCCGTTTTGACCGCACAATACAAGCACTCCCTCAGGAAGGCCTGTGCACAAGAAAGGAGGGCAAAGGACAGGGGACAGGCATTTGGAGCACAGAGGGGCAAGCCAGAGGACACCGCACACGGGAACATCAGGAGATTCCTCAGGTGGACGTACAGACAAGTCACCGACAGCCAGCACCTTCCGCAGCAGGTCGCACCTCTCTGCCCCCCCCCCCACAGTAACACCCCCTAAGTAAAGGCCAAGGCCGGGGGCAGTTGATACTGCTGCAGGGTGGCTCCAGAAGGTGGCTTCATGGGCCCTTCAAACATGATTCATGATGATCTATGTTAAAGTGATTCACCATGAAGCACTTGCTCAACCCAGGACTCCGAGTGTGCTGTGGAGGTGGTTTCCTCGCCCTGTGGGTTTAAACTTGGCTGTTTTCTGACACAGCCCTGAATCATGAGGTGCAAAGAAAGAAAACAGTACCATGTGGCCCATGAGGGTGGCACTGGCCAAAGCTGCGTGACGTGGTTTTGGAATGAGAACTCTGCTTCCTCACCTCTCCCAGGAGCAGAGAGGGGCCATCACAAGGCACAGTGGTGCTGTCCACTTGAGGCGCCCTGGAGGTGCCCCTCACCCCCACCCCAGCCTCCATGAGGGCTTAGCTTCGTGCAAAGGCCTGGCCGCAGTGTTCACGGGAGGAAGACACCTGGCTGCAGCCCTGGCGGCGGAGGGTGCAGGTCAGGCCTGACTCAGCAAGTGCTGGTTACTGTGGACGCCCGTGGAGTGAGCTCTTGCCCCAGCGAGGTAAGCTCGGGGGAGAACAGAGGGCTCTGGTGACAGAACAGTCCGATGGCCTGAGATTGACCAAGCAGTAGCGATATCTTCATTTGACCAAACTGTCGGGTGGCGATGACTTGTTCTAAGATAAACGGGTGCTGAGGAGGGAGCTTGAGATGACAATTCCTGGCAGTGCAAAAGCTGGCAAAGGAAAAGACTGGCAAATAACATTATTCCAAAACCCAAGCTCTTTCTTCTCAGATGATAAACACCTTTGTTGATTAACTGCCGTGTGCTATTAATAGGAAGCTGAGTAATTGGAAGTGATTGGCAGAAGACTTTGCAGGCTGCCCTGCTGATTGCATTTTTATGGCATTCCCCGTGCAGAGCACGATCAAGGTGAGACGGAGAGGCCTCCGCGGCAGTCAACCAGGGACCTGAGCCTAGGCCTTTAGGTGCCAGACCTGGGCAGGGACAGCAGGGTTGACCCTTTCTTAGGGTTAGATCTCCTATTCTCACCCAGTCTCAGACAGTGGTGAGGTGTGCAGGAGGCCTGGCCATTTAGTCTGGAGGTCAGGAGCTCACGAAGCTCTCCACCCGCACGGGCTGCATGTGTGACGCTGCTGGCAGTGGTGCGTGGTGTCAGGCTCCGGGGTGACGCCTGGTGGGTTTTGGCCAAGAAGTGCTGGGACTCAGCTTCCTAGGAGATCCCTGGGGTGAAGCACAGGTCCTTTCACCCACACTGTCCATCCTGCCCTGCCCCCTGTGGCCTCGGAAGTGACCCCTTCTAATAGGGCGGCTGTGGAGCCAGTGACCTCACGAGGGAGCCTCCCTGCTCTGATACCCCATGTAGAGATGCTGGCCACACAAAAGCAGCATCTTCAAGGAAAATGTGTCTTGTACTGTTTTCAACCAAAGCAACACCAGGAATGGAACTCCCAAACAAGAATGGATCTGAAATCACCCAGCGGTAGTTCCTGGCAGATGGCCTCATTGACCAGGAGGAAGTGGAGGCTGAACGTGCTCCCTGCCTGACCTCCCCAGGTACCGTGCTCCAAGGTCCAGGGCTCTGAGCACCATGTATCAGATTGGAGCCACTCACTGTGGCTGGGGAAGTGTACACCTATCCATACCACTTGTGGAATATGTTACGTTCCTGAAGAGGTTTCTCATTTAGCAAATCTAGTGTGGATAAGTAGATGAGTGTCTTTTCTAGGCTGAAAGAGACTCGATGCAAAGTGATTTTGAATTAAGGTTAGAGAAACTTAAGGTTAGTAGACCTTGCCAAAAAGTAATTCTCATTCAGATTCGATCAGAAGGTGGGCCGGGAGCCAAGAACACAAAAGGAACAATATTTAACTCGACTTCTTGAGTGGTTATGTGAGAACATGTGTGTGTGCAGGTGTTGTGTGCTGAGCGTCTGTGTTATCACCCAGACAGAGCCCCACCCACAGTGCAGCTGTGTGGTCAGACCCCACAGCAGGGACCAGGCATGGATTCCCACTCCTGCTGCTGAGTAGCAGCATAAAACTCCTGAGCTACTTCCATCAGCACGGGGCATGCGGGCTGCAGGAACAGCTGGCCGCAGACCCCCCTGGCGTAGGGAAGCCATGTCTGCTCACAGACACGTTGCTGTGGGTGATCACGTCCTCTTCACCCCAGAGCCCTGGCCACAGAGGCCAGCTGCATTCCTTGTCCCTTGTACCTGTTCTTCAAAGCACTTGTCACAGTTCATACCAGAAATGTTCAGCAGGACCGTAAGGCTCTGAGCCCTAGAAGGGACAGGGCATTGTATCAGCCTCCCATGGCTGTCACAGCAAAGACAATCGCAATTTCAGCTGAGAGCACAGCCCCTCAGGCTACTGGTGCTGAGATGAAAATAAATGTGAGAGGCTCCAGAGAGGCTGGCTGGCCTGGAGTGAAGGGGACACCCGGGTACAGAGCAAAGATGGCCTGTTCCAGGAGGAAGGACAGAAGGACGTGGCAATCCTTAGGACATGGCAGGGAGAACCAGTTCCAGGTGAGTGTGCAGCGTGAGGCAGGGTGTCACAAGGAGAGAGGCGAGGGCAGCCCAGCTGTGCAGGCAGCTCACGGGCTCGGTACCCGAAAGGGGACGCGGCTTCTCCACTGGGTCACACGGCAGGTGCACGAGGCTGAGCCGGGGTCTTCACGTGCTTTCGGGAACCACAGTGGGATCACGCTCCCTCGGCCACTCTGGGTTTCCACATCTGTTTATTTGTGGTTAATCTTCTGCCTGTGTTCAGAACGATGTCAGGTAATTGGCAGTAAGATACAGGTGTACTTTCAGGGTGTTGAGACACAAAGCCAGAGGGCCTCCTGGAGAGGACGTCTCCTTTTCCTGTGAATACCCGAATAGTTCTGTTTTCTGCGTTCACTGTTTCTCCTGGAGACAGGCAGCCGTTCATGAGGTAGCCGGAGGGTCCCTGCTGCTCGGGAGACCCTGAAGTCCTGTGGATTTTCAGATTCCATATTGACTTCTCTCAGTATATTTTGGCTGGTCCTTGCTTCCCAGTGTCTCGCACCCTCGTTCGAGTTCGGTACTTTGGTGAGACCTACAATACCGACGTAGCTCATAGACACTCAGATGAGCCCTTCCTAAGTGTAATGCCGGTGATGTGCGGTCACCTCGTGAAGGGAGCAAATGGGCGGGAGCGTGACCCTAGCCCCTGGGTTCCAGATGTGCGACGTCTCCTCTGCGAGACCAACAGCTCTGTCCCTGGCCACTGTCCTGCGGCAGTGCAGCTCTCATGCACCCGTGGGCTTAAGCCTGGGTCCCACGGGCGAAGTTAGGAGCAGCTTCCATCTGTGCGTGTGCAGGTGGAATGGGGCTGAGCTGTCCTCTGCCATGTTTTGTCCCCAGCTGTCTCTTCTGCTGAGCCATCAGATTCTTCCCAGAGTCAACGGTGGGCTTTTATGAGAACCTGAAGGAGGCTGGGTGCCTTCCTGCGTGTCCTCTTCCGTCCCCTCACTGTTGACATACCCATGATATGTTCGTCTTTCTACCCCAGTGAAGTGAGGGCGGTGGCACGGATGGCTGTCTCTCCCCACGTGCTTCCTGGAGTACGCGGAAGCCCCAGACTCACATCCGCACAAGCCCCACAGGGAACCTCTGACTCCCTGGGTTTTAAAAGCAGTGTTCGTTCTCGCGATTGGCTAGCCGTGTTTCCTGGGAGTTCCGCTGACACAGTGTTTTCCGTTACTCGGCCAGCGCAGTGTGAGGTAGAAGAAGCTCGGTCCACGGACGCCGGGGTGACAAATCCAATTGCTTCGGTGTTCTGCCCTGTTCCTGGTGGTAGTGTGGCCATCCTGTCCGTCAAGAGGGCATTGACACTGCCTGCCAGGCACTCTTGCCTTTGAGAACAGGAGGACGACAGGTTTTGAGTGGGGCCGGGCACTGAGGACTTGAACAAGAAGGTGGTTGCCAGGGACCATCACTCTGGGGGTTGCTTCTCAGGAGGGCTCCTGTGCTTCTGGGCTGCTGGCTGCAGGAGGAGCAGTGGGGGTCCAGAGGGCCCCGCAGCACGTCAGGCGCACCGGCCTGGTTGCTGAGTGGTGTTGGAGCAGGACCCTCCTGTGCGCTGCAGCCTCACCTGCTCCTTCCCCGTGGGGTCTGCCTGCTGGGAGAGGCCGAGACACAGGAGCACAGTGTGCTGAGTCCCTGTGACTCACGGAGGAAGCAGAGGAGGGCCTTGCGAGCGACCAAGGCAGCTCCCTCCAAGGTGGCAGCCACTTGCTGGGTCAGCCCAGGGGCTGAACTTCTGTGGCTGAGGGGACCACAGAGGCAGGGTCTGAGCCCAGGGTGAGCAGGCAGCCTGGAGGAACGAAGGAAGGCCTGGGAGCACGGGCCCAGCCAGGCAGAGGAGCCTGGGCTGGGAGGAAGGGCAGGGCAGCCGGCAGCTCCTGGAGGCTGCAGCCGCAGGGCTCTGGGAGGGGTCTGGAGGTGGACTATAAGGCAGCGTGGGGCCAGGGTGGCTATGGTGAGTGGGTGTTGGCAGGGATGTTAATCACAGGTGGCCCACAGTCTGTCCCCTCATCACTGTGACACATCCCCAGGGATGCAGACTGGCAGGTACACCAGTGACCTGCACGGCCCGTCACCTGCTCATCTCCCTCTTTGCCCATGTTCCGTTAGCCTGCAGCATTCGGAAGCTGACAGTAGTGTGTCACTCTGCTCCACTCGAGACCCAGTGTGGGTCCTGATCTCCCAGTGGGAACCTGAGGAGCCCAGTTCACTGACTCGAGTCCTCAGAACCTGACCTCTGGGAGAGGCAAGGCTGTGGTGCCCTGCACGGCCCTGAGACCAGGCCTTAAATTAAAGGAGCTCTAAGCCCCTGTCCCTTGACCTGGCAAAGCACCTGCTGTCACAGTCAGTGGGGACCGAGTCTAGGTAATGGCTGATCCGTATTGAGAAATACACCTACAATCCATCGAAGATCCTTCTATTTCAGATTCTGAATGTTCTCACTTGGATTTCACTTAAAGGGAAAGAAAAAAACCTACCAACCTATTTTCCCCCTTTTTGTTTCCCCAACGAGAAAACGTAACAGGACACTGGCTCCCGCGATTCTTCCTGTGGAAACTAAATATAAATACCTGTGCCAGTCACAGAGGAATCATGAATGGCAGCTGTCAGCGTTATTCAAAATGAGCGAGACCTTCACAGGCCCCTGTGATACCAGTGCTGAGAGGCATCTGGAGGGGCTCCATCATGGCCTAGCTGGAGGCGCAGGCCAAGTGGGGAGCAGGGCGCTCACCAGGCAGCACCAGCGCAGCTCAGGGCCGCAGAGGCCGTGCACCCCTTCGTCTCACCGCAGGGGAGGGCTGTGTTCCCTTTTGGCCCACCACCTCGTTCTCTTCAGCCTAAGCCAATTTTGAGGTGGGGAGTTGGGCCCACAGGCCAGGTGTGAGGACCGGGCGTTTCAGGGCTGCCTGCGTTACTGTCGGAGGGAAATCGACTCCCCACCTCAGGACCACCCTGTGGTGGTTGGAGGAAAGCTGGAGATGCCCCCTGTTTCCCAGCAGCACTGCAGGGGGCTTCCCGGTGGCTGCTGCTCCTGCCACATCTGAGGGAAGTGAGCCGGGAGGAGCAGGAGATTGCTTCTCTCCTCCACGGGATTGTTGCCAGCTCTCCGCTATAGTCAGAGGCACAAGGCCTGAAATCTGCCCAAACTTCTCTGACCTTAAGATTGAGCTCCCAGTGAGAACATCATTTTTTTCTCTTTGATTTTCTTCTGCTTCCTGCATTTAGGTAACCCAGAATCCGTTTACCCTTCAAGGTATCTTCTGATGATTTGGCCAACTTTCTGCCAGTGGCTAGGAGGTCAGGGCCTGGGGCCAGGAGGTCAAGTGTGGGGCAGCAGAGGGGAGACCTCAAGAAATACAAAGGACTCAGGATCAGGAGCTCCACTTTCTTCCTGGCTCCAAGGAGGCACTCAGACGGCAGGGAGTCAGCTTCTCCTGTGAGGAGAAAACTTTTGGCCTTTTAATATAATTAACACAAGGCCTCTAAAATCTCTTGCTTTTATTTTCAAGCTACATTTTGAAGCAAAGGCATAGAGATGCCCACTGGCTCACCCTCTGGAGCACAGCCCTGCCCGTGGTGGGTGTCCACGGCTTTGCTGGATGACCAGTGGGGGGACGCCTTGCCTCAAGTTGCTCCTGTGCTCTTCACCTCCTCTCTGTCTCCCTGGGCCTCACTGACATCTGGATTTTGTGCTTAGAAGAGCACACTCCTGCTGCAGGACAGGGTGCATCTATTCCCAGCACCGGCCAAAGCCCAGAAGCCCCTATGGTCCAGGTGCACAGGAGGTGGTCCTCTGCAGGGAAGGGGTGCTCTCCTGCTGGTACACCATCCCTGCCCCTGGCTGGTGGTTGCTGAACAACAGGTTGGGTGGGTGGTCTGCAGGAGAAAGAAGAAAAGTACCTGGACTCCTCCCTCCCACCTCGGGACGGTGGGGTTCCGTGTCTGTGGTGGAAGGGGTCATCTTGAGCACTGGCTAGGGCTCGCTGTGGATCTACCCTGGGGAGAAATGTCCACTCCAGGTGAATACCAGTTGCTTCAGATTGGCAAGGACCCCCCCCCCCTTGACTGTCTTGCACCCTCTCTGTGACTAGGTGGAGAGTGAAGGTGTCCTCTGGCGCTGGCTGCACTGGGATGCTGACTGGGGACATGCTTGGATTCAGGGGACAGATACATCTGTCCAGGGAGGCTTGTGGAGGGGGCATGTGACTCCCCCAGGACCTTTCAGTTCAGGAGCTCAGCTTGTCCCTGGTGGTCAGCCCTGTGTCCAGAAGGAAACAGTGATGGGTGCTGGCAGCCTGCTGCTAGGGAGGCAGCTCTGGGAGCAGAGGCTTTTCCCAGCCTTTGCCTCAGACACGCCATGTTCAGAGTCAGGGACCCACCTCCAGCTGGACACGGTGCCACCCCTATGGAGCCAGTCGAGAGAGAGAGAGAGAGAGAGAGAGAGAGAGAGAGAGAGGAGGGTGCCATGCTGTGCACGTGGGTTCTCACCTGGGCGGTGACAGTCCCAGGAGGACAAGCCAGCCTGGAGGAGCCGCCCTGGGTGTGGCCTCCAGCCAACCCGGTTCCCACTTCAGTGTGAACACGAGAGGACCCTAAGCAGGGGTGGCGATGACCTGGCACCAACGCGAGGGGGCCTTGGGTGCGGAGAGCAAAGGCAAGTGAGAACCACGTCACAAACTCTCTCCCTCCCTGTGCCCCATGTGTCACTACTGACCACACAGCTAAACTCAAGGGGCCCCCGTCCCATGTGAGCAGCTTCCCCACGTCACAAGTACGCATGGACTTGTCCTCACTGTCCAGCTCAGCCAGCACAGTGGGCGTCGAGAGAGTGGCAGGACCACTCACCTCCTCTGGCACTCCCTCTGCAGAGCCCACCCCAGCACTTGCCACTGAATGGCACGGAGACAGAAGCACATCTGTGCCACTGTATCAGCAAGGGCGCTACGTTCTTGTATTTGCAAGTTGGTTTTAAATTTTCATATATATTGAAGTACAGGCCATGTCAGGACATGCAGTTTTATTGACTTTTTTCAAAACTGCCGATGTCCTGGAAACTGTGCTTTCCATTACCTGGTTGACCTCTTCTTGAGGTTACCTCTAGGTTGTTGCCAGGGTTGCTCCTTATTACAGCCAGCGACCTCCACTGGGCCGGCAGGTCTGAAACCATGAGAAACAGTCTCTCTGACCGTGACCTCCTGGTTTCCATGTCCCCCCCCCGCAGTCTAAGGTGCTCATTCTAGACCCTCAGTACTTGATATGTTCAGCTCTTTCAATTTTGGACATCTGCTTTTAAAAAGAAAGTGCTGTATTTTGTTTGATCTCTATCATCATGGTCATGAGTCAGGCAGCTGTTCAGGTTTGCGCATGGCCGTGGCCCTGTGGGTTCCTAGGTGCTCCTCCTCGTCACCTCTCTGGAAGTCCACAGCTTGCCTTTCTCTGACTCTCCTGCGTTCTTGAGCTGAGCTGTGCGGCAGGACCTGACACCTGAGCACATGAAAAACACCAACGGCAAGAGCCGGGCTCCCCCGTCACAGCTCAGGAGGTGGAGGACCTGGGAGCTCAGACGCACGGAGCAGAGTGCTTTGCTCTGCCTGGGTCACGGTGGCTCATGGGCGCCTGGGGATCCTGGGGTCTCTTCTCCTCCACCCTTTGAGTGGATGGAAGAAAGAGGTCCTCTTGGCCCCACGGTTTTCAGCCCCACGGCTCTCGCCTGCGCCATCTCCCCACCTGCCTGGCCAGGCTCCACGTGGGGGTTTTCTCTGGGGTGTACCAGGTTTGTGAGCCTGTGAAGAACAGGCTGTTCCTTCCTCCCCTGGACGCAAAGTTTGGTCAGGAAGGAGGGGTCTCAAGGTCACAGAGGCAGTGCCTGGGGTGCACAGGCTTGGGCTGGGACTCTGAAGAGGCCTGCCTGTCTCCCGACTAACATTTCCTCTTCCATTAAAATTAATTTTGCAATCTCTGGTGACATGCCAAGCCACCGCGGATTGCATAATGGCTGCGACTCTGGCCTGTAAATTCATTTCAGCACCGTTATCTAACTCATTACCTCGTGAACCGCCTTAATATACTGAGGCTCCACAGAACACGGTCTTCCTGTAAGGTGAGGTTTTATTCCGCAGCATTGAGAGTGGACGCTGCTCACATTAATCACTCCTGCTGCAGCCTGGCTTTTAATTCAGGTTAATTCTGCTCCTGCTCCCTCCCTACCCCCCCCCCCCCCCCCCCCTTTTGATTTGCCTGGAAAAGTCGATGAAATGCAGTATTTACGATTGGTCCCAGTTCACCTTCCAATAGCTGGGGACGGCACTCCCCACCCAGGCCTGGAATGTGCTGTGTTACATCTGAAAATTGAAATTGCTTTCTAGCTCGGCTACTTTAATGAAATGTATCTTTGGGCATAACAGAGAGCCATGCTTTCTCACCCCCAGGCCCGCCTGTGTTTAGAGGGCTGGCCTGCAGGCTCTGTGTAAGGCGTTCTTTCCCGTCTCTGCGCATGGGAACCAGATCATTCACAGCAGTAGCGATGACCCTGAAGATTCTGGAGCCCTGTGCTTCATCTAGGGGTGACTTTGTCTTCAAGGAATGCTTGGTAATGTCCGGAGGTTCCTGGTTGTCACAGCTGGAGGTGATGCTGGCTTCGCGTGGGCAGAGGCCAGGGGCACTGCTCAGCATCCTGCCATGCTCTGGACGCTCCCACACGGAGGCCAGAATGTTCTTCCAATAGCACGAGTGCTCCTGAACGCTCTGGGCTCAGGCCCAGCACCTCGGAGTCCCAAGCCTGGCCTCTTGGCATCTCGACCTCGGAGTCAGCTTCCTGCTGGGTGCACTGAGGATAACTGCCCACAGGGATGGGCCCGTGACGGTGGCTTAGCAAGAGGGCAGCCTCTGAGGCAAGCTGCTGCTGGCGTGGCTCAGAGACAGGACAGGGAGGCCAAGCCTTCCCACCAGGCACGTGGCCTCCCGCCCTGTGGCCGCGCCATCTGCATCTGCCTGGGCTGCTTCCTGGCCTGGCTCCTTGGGGTGTTTGCTGGCCGACTGGGGCCACCAACCACCTGCTCATGCAAGCAACTGCCTTGGACTTCATGGGCCTCCATGGCCCGTCGTCCTGGGGATGACCTTCCCAGATTCAGCTCCACCCTTCTGGTCATGTTCTTCATACTTGAAGCCACCAGGATTCCCAGGAGGCTGAGCAGAGGTTCTTCAAGGGGACAGCGAATCCCAGGAGCCCACCCCAGCTGCTGACAGGCTTCCTCCCCGCCTAAGAGCACCTCCTAATTAGGCGTCTCCGGCGCTCCAGGAGCTGCGCATTAGCGCTTTACACGCCTCTTTCTCATGAGGAAGATTAAAGCCAATGTGATTCTTGCTGGCTTTGGGATTTGGGCTTCATACTCAGCACATCAGATGAAGTCACTGTGGGGATAGCGTTCCTCACATGTGGCCACTGAGCACATGGAGCAGGGAGAAATGCTCTAATTTAGTTCCCTTAGCAAAGACCCAAATCCTTTAATTTCCAAGCAGTAAGCTCTGAATGAACCTGTCCTGGAGAAGGAACTCAGACTCAAAGTGGTGACCAAGCAGACGTCGCGAAGCCAGAGCGCAGAGCTCCGTAGATTCTGCCTCTGTAGACTGCCGTGCAGCTGAGAGTGGACTGGTCACCTAGGGCTTAAACATCCTTGGAGCTTAGCATGAACTTGGCTGGACTGAAGGGGACAATGGGGGGGGGAGAGTACCTTCTTGTGGAAGGTCACGGATCTCAGACACAAAGTAAAGTAAAGCAAAGACCACATGCATCAGAAATGACCGCCAGGCCCAGCCAGGCTCTTGCACTGTCCTCACCGAGGACTGCGCTGCTATTGCACGCAACAGCCACTGGCTTCTGCTTAGGAGAAACTGGGGCTCGGAGGATGCACACACCGGGAAGGAGTAGTGAGAGCTAAGACGGGGAGGAACTGCATCCCTCTGCGTGTGTTTGTATGTGTGCACACATGTACATGGGTGCTATCTGCACCTGTCCGTCCGCCGTGCACGTCTGCCCATCTGTGGAAGCGTGCACACATGCACATCAGTCATGAGAGCTGAAGAGCATGAGGAGCCCCTGGGTACTTCGTATGTGTGAAGAGTATGTGCCGTCCCCCCAGCCTGTGAGGACCTAGGTGTCTATGGCACAGAAGGCTCATGGAATGTTCTGGAAACGTTCGGGTTGTCAGGAGAAGGTACTCTTGGAAAACATTTCTCCCAGAAAGGTTACACTTTTTCTTTATAGTTTTCATTTCAGGAGGTTGTCTCCTGGCTGGACACCCCACTAAGGCGGGATGATGGAATGGAGCAGGGCATCCACAGAGCACTGACTGCACACTAGGTGGTGTGCAGAGGTCTTGCATGAAGAGCCCCTGGGCAACCATCATGCCCATGGAACAGGGAGGGTTGTCTGCCCAGGGCATGGGAGCTGGAGGTTCCAGCTGGACTCCCACTATCCTGTCTCTCCCATGCCTTTGCTCCCCACCATGCTGGCTGCCCCAAGTGGAGAGCCACCCCCCGGGAGCCTGGGTAAAGGAGCGCTACAGCTCTAACCCTGCTGCAGCTCAGCCGAGAGCCACGTCTCCCACCCCATTGTTTGTGAGGTAAGCCAAGCGAAGAGACGCTAGCCTCCTCTTTGCTCTCATACCAATAATCATCCGACTACATTTTCTTCAAGAAGCAACAAAGAGGAAACGCCAGGCCGTTGCTTTTCTGTTTAGCTGGTTGTAAATATTCAGCCAGAATTTGACTGACAGTGCAATATTTCGTTCCCCAAAGCTTGCACCGTATGTGAATATTTTAATTAGGATTGTAACAAGCTATTGAGAAAGTTTGAGCTAAATTGGTTCAGCTGTTTTTGCATTAGTGAAGCATGAAAAGGAATTTTTTGTCTATTAGAAAATATTCCTTTAAATAAATAAATAAATAAATAAAGCAAAGCAACTGAAAATCAGCCAGCTTGGGATGCCGATTCAAAGTCAGCAGATGGGATCTAGGTTGGGATCAGCGGGACAGACTTGGGAGCGTGAGGTGCAGTTCAAGGTTACGGGTGGTTCCTGTCCCTTTGGCAGCTATTTAGGAAAACAAAGTGGCTCTTGTAGGGAGTATGTCACAGTAAGACAGGAAGCCTTGAGCAGGGTGGAGTCCAGGTCAGGGTCGACCTTAGAGTGACCTGCTGGCCACCAAGTCAGATGCTGGGTGCCTTGCCAACTCGTGCCCCCACAGCCTATTGGCTTGATGGTACTGGCAGCCACCAAAGCTGGCCTGGCCCACGTGCCGGGAGGCTCTGTGGGAAGGTCGTACCACAGGTCTGCTGGATCCGTCCCCTGTCTCTTCCTCCCGTTTCTGCTGTCACAGTGTCAGCTATGGGTCTCTCCCGACCTTGAGGGTGTCCTGGGCCCTCTCTGAGCATCCAGGCAGGTGGGAAGAGCAGCCTGGCTGAGCAAGACTACTCTGTGGCCACTGCCCTGCCTATTGGGGCCTCTGGCTTCCCGGCCCCAGGCACCTGGGTCAGTCTCGGGCTGGGGTCTCATGCATCACTCGCTGCCCACTGTTCTTAGTCCCCAATTCCCATCCTGCCGGGCCCTGGGAACCTCACGGCCACCTTGGGGCTGGAAGATGGTCCCAGCAGCACGGATGTGGACCCGACGCTGCCACCTCTTCCCGTGTTTTGAGGGATTCCTTGTGAAATGTCCCACCTTCCCACAGGAACTCAAGTGTCCTGCAAACCCTGTGCAGCCACAAGGCCCACCACATGCCCCCAGGACTGGTCTGGTCGGTCATCTCTGGTCTTGAGTTAGGACTTCTGGGGGCAGGAACAACTCTTTGTTTTTTATATTTGTCCCCGTGTCCCAGCAACACCCGTGTAACTGAGCAGTTCATAGTCATTAACAAATGTTTTGGGGGAGGGGATTACACAGCTGTGGTTTGGGGTCATGTTCGACACTTGGGATGGTTTTGCTTGGAGCTGGGCTTTGGGCTGCAGCCTGGACGTCCAGGGCAGTGAGGAGGCCATGCTGATTTTCACAGGTGTGCATCCCACCCTCTTCTGCCCTGTGGCAGTCCCCTGACCATGAGCTTCAAGGAAGGCGGGACCACACCTTGCTGGCTCTCTGCTACTGCCCAGTGCCTCCCACGCTGGGCAGAGTGACTGCCCCACCAGGGTTTGCTGAATGGGGGCCGCATGGCCTCTGCACTCCCTGTCCCTCCTGCCCAGGGTCTGTGGAGTCCAAGTGAGGGCATTTTAAACCGTCGCTGTTACCCTGTTAACTAGTGAAGCCTGAGTCCAGCCCCTTGCAGACAGCCGTGCCTGAGCATCGCTCCGCAAGGGTCAAATGCTCAGCCCTTCCCAGTTCGCCCTTGCTACAAACCTCGAGGAATTTGTCTTGAGAACAGACCTGCTTCTGTCCCTGCAGGCTGAGTGTGGAGACTTGGGCAACAGGAACCTGGCCTGGGGCCGAAGACAGTAATTCTTACCAAAGGGAACAGGCCCATTACTGCTGGAGGAAAGAGAGGGAGCCTCCATAAAACCATATAAACCCTTGCTCTGTGGGGAGTCGTCGGCCAAATGCTCTCCATAAATTCTAGCTGAGCATTGAGTGGAAGGGGAGGCGCCAGCATCTGCTACGGAGCACCTCGGGGTAGACTGGGGGTCTAGGAAGAGTGGCCCGAGCACGGGCAGCCCCACTCCTGTCAAAGGCAGGTTGGGAAGCCGGGACGTGGGGAATAGGAAGAGCTGCCCAGACAGCAGGGGTGAGGACCAGGCAGTGTCTCCCTCCCCAGTGGCCAAGTTCATTAACTGGAGGGAACTTTCTGGGTCACTGACTTCTCCTGGGGCTTTTTTTGCATAAAGAAACAATGAACTCACACATCTCCCCTGGAAACCCCCTCCCAAGGCTGGGAATTATTCACTCCTCTCTCTCACTTCCACAGGAGGTAGGGACCAATGGCGAGGTGGCTCCTTCATCAGCCCTGCTGTCCTCCCCCAAGTGCTGTGACCATGTGTTTGTATGTGCACATCCACCTGCCTGTCCTGGGGACATGAAAAGTGGGGTCATCAGTGCAGGTCCCAGTCCAGGTACATGCCAGGAACACTTGCATCCGAGCCCCCCCTCCCCGCCCAGCATGCTGTCAAGGAGGCTCATTCCCACCGCCCCAGTAGGGGAGGCTCCAGGCCACCGGAGGCTGAGCTGGGTCTTTGTTTTGACCCACAAAGTGGTAAATGAAGCATGCAGCTCTGGGTCTCCGCCACCGCAGGCTCTCGGTGGCGTTCTCTGGGCAAGGGATTTGCAGTTATCATCTCCGTTCCCACATGCTGCATCTTCCAGTGCTCACAGGGATGCCTCACAGGGATGCCAAGGCAAGGCTAAAGCTGCAGCCTCTCTGGCTGTTCCCACCCACTGGCGCACCTCTGGTGGGCATTGGACTGTGATCAGGGAGATCTGAGGGGGTGACAGGGGTCCCCAGTGAGGCAGCATGGGAGGCAGGCCTGGAAAGCAAGCTCTTTGTTGAGTGATTAGCCACAGTCATCCTAGATGAGACAACAGGCCAGGCAGAGCCTCCCAGGAAAGAGAGCACGGGTGAGTCTCCACGGGAGCAACACAACAGGCCACAGCAAGATCTGCCACTCTTGGCCAGCGCCGCTCTGCAAAACTGAGGGGTCTCCTGGCCCCGAGCTCTCTTCTCATTTAGCCCAAGTCACAGCCCCAGCTGTCCCAATCGAGGCCAAGCTGCTACAGCGCCCCTCTCTCCATGGAGGACGCGGCTCTGTGAGCAGGTGGGGCGGCCAGGCTGTGAGCTGAGGCTTGTCAGGGGAGTAGAGCCAGCCAGGCACGCCCAGGTGCACAGAGAGGACAGGCCAGGGCAGAGCGCTCAGCCTGCAGGGACTCTCCTGGCATCTGGTTCATGGGCCCTGGGAAGTGCTCAGGTTTGGCCTGGACCGGGTGGTTTAGAGAAGGGTCCCAAGATGAACACAGGTCCGTCCTAGATGGCCACCCTGACCCCTGACTGGGCGGGGGCGTCCTGGGCTGGGCATGCCTAGGACTACATTAGGAAGGAAGAGATGGGTGGGGGGGACATTCTTAATTTTTAAAAAATGCATCAGCCAAGCTTTACACACCCCTTGGCACCACCTGTGTCCTGCAGCCTTCTGAGCTGCCTCTGTGGCCCAGGCACATGTATAGTTGCCTCTGTCATGAACCCGGGACACCCTGGGCCACCTCCACTTGCCTCCATCCTTTGGCATCAGCGTAATTCTGGCTCCTCGGGAAGGGAAGCTCCTGCCACCCAGACTTGGCCCCATCCCTGCCCAACACCTTGCAGGACCAATCTTAATTTTATTTGTGGGTGCGAGGGAGGAAGAGGGTGTGTGTGAGGGAGAGAGGAGGAGGTCTCTGGCCTCCCACAGGACTGACCCCACCATGGACAAGCTCTTCTGCTTCTCAGTCCCTTGGTCACTGTGTCTCCAACACTCAGCTGAGCACTGGGCAATGAGTGAGCGAAGTCAATGACATATGTTGAGAACGATCAGCTCTCACCTGTGGGTCGGGCACTCTGACTGGCAGTCGCCCTCAAACCTGTGAATCACTGTCCTGGAGACTGGAGCCAATTCCGTGTCACAGGCACAGCAGGTTTGGCCTGTAAGAATGACACCATGTGGCTCTGGAGGAAACCTGCATATTTCTGTTACACTAGCAAATGCCTCAGAGCCGAGGGCCCCTCTCCAAACCACTGAGGCCACAAGGTGCCATGTGGACGTCCTCCTGGGGTTTCATTTTGTGGGTCCTTAGCTGTCCTCCTGTTGAGGAGTGGCTCTGTAGGGACTGTCCACCCTAGGAACTATTGTGGATGCCAACCCTGACCAGAGCTGCGTGTGGCAGACATCTCTCTAGCAGGCGTCCATCCTCTGGGGAGCCCCTTGCCCTTCCCTGCGGTGCCTGCTGGTGAACACAGTTCTCTCTCCAGTGTGGGGAAGCGATCTCTCATGCTCCACGGACTCTGGGCTTTTTTGTCTCGTGTAAAAAATCTTTCCTGAGCCCAAGTCATGTACACATCCTGCTCTGCCTGCACTCGGGAGTTTGCTCGAAGTTCATTGCTGCTCATATGTGACTCCCCGTTCCTTCTGGAATTGGCTTGGAGCTGTGAGACTGGGCTGCCATCTCCTCATCTGAGAGGGCAGCTCCTGCTCCAGGAGTCTCTGGGGCCACGGTGCTGTCCCTGCTGATTCTCAGCACCGTGTCTAAGCCTTCAGATGGACTTCCACATGGGTGTGGGCAGGTTTCTGGATTTCCCGCTTGTCTGAACTGCGCCCGCCTCACCCTGGATTCACACTGCCCTGCGCTGTCTTGGCAGCAGGCTGGGTGAGTTCCCCCCGCTGTTCCCAGCAGGACTGCCCAGCCCCTTCTAGGTCTTTTACTCTTCCATATCAATTTGGAATTACGTCCCACAAAACACATTCTGAAATTTTCATTAGAATTTCTTTGAATCTATACCCCAGTTGAGAACCTAGATTTACAATAGAGATTTGTGTCTTTAACTATGCAGATATTCGTTATTTCTGTAAGGTTGTGCCATTTTCCACACAAAATCCTCGAGCACCTCCTGTTACAGTTACTCATGGGTACTTCTTCCTTTCTGTGTGATCACTTATACCATCTTACAGATCCTGTTTGTTTTTGGAGTGTTGAAACTCAATGGACATTTGTAAATTTACCTTGTATCTAGCAATTGGTTCAACTTCTAATTTCTAATAAATTATAGATTCCTCAGAGTTTTTCAGTGTAGAGAATCTTATCATCTATGAGTGGTGCTAATTTTAATTATCTCTTTCCAATCACTGATTCTTCTTTCTTGTTAATTAGTTGATGTTAAATAGAGGTGTTAATTGATGGTGGATAGCTGTCATGCTCCTGATTTAAAAGCAAACGGTCTAATGATGCATCATTCAGCATGATGTTTGCTGGGAGGCTTGAAGAACTAGCCCTTATGAAAGTTAGGAAGTTCCCTTTCACTCTCACTTTGCTGTATCAGGATTTTTTTCCTTCTGTAGAGATAATTGGGCAAATTTCCCCTTTATTCTGTTCACATGGAACATTATATTAATAAGCCTTCTACTGTCAGATCACGAATGTGTTGCCAAGGTGAACAGTCTGGTGGTCACCCCAACTTTATCCTGCCTTTCTGCATTTAGTGCACTAGCATTTTAGCTGTGTTCAAAGGTAAAATCACCTCTAATTTTTTCCACACATGTGTATGTACTTGCTTGATTTGGGAATGAAGAGGATCCCAACTTTATAAAACAGAAAGGGGTGTGTTCCCCCCTTTCCTCTTCTCTGAGAGAGATTATGTAAGATTAAAACACTCTCTTGATGGCCTGGTAGAGGGTGCTTGTAAGTCTCGCGAGCCGTGTGCATGAGCATAATGCGTGCGTGCCTGTGTGAGGACCATTGAGGACAGGCTCTTTCCCTTGGAGGCTACAGAGCTGCCTCCCTGCACCTGCTCTGTGCCAGGCCCGTCCATGCCCATTTGCCAGCCAGGGTGGTGCTAGAAAATGCAGACTAAGTCAGGTCTGATTGGAGCTGGCTCTCCCTCGGAAGCCCAGCTGGAGGAGGCCTCGGCGGCCCCTTGTTACAGTGCCCATCCTGTGCACTTCACGGTCTGTTAGCTTTTAAGTCCATTGTCCTCTTTCTTGCCTGAGGACCCTCGTGGTCGCTGTGTTGACCACTCCCTCTGTGTGCCAGTCTCTATTCATCTCTACATCCTAGCGGCAATGTCACTTCTTAAGGCAGCCTTTCAAAGTGCACCCTGCCCACAGCAGACCAGCCCGCCCAGGGTCTCTGCTCCTGCGTTTTGCTCAGCCTGTCTCAGCCACTATCACAGCCTGGAATGATTCTCTTTTGAGGCCCCACGAGTGCAGCTGGCTGACGAGATGGCCTCATAGGTCCTGCTCGCTCTGGCCTCCCTGGCCTCCACTCCGTTCTGACACATGCTAGGTGCTCAGCAAGGAGCACAGGATGCCTTGGAGGCACTCCCTCTGCTGAGCAGCAGCCGTGGGCTCTCCCTGCACAGACATCCAGGCCAGCAGGGACACTGCCCCTGAGAACCCAGCTCCTTCCTCCTCTCACAGGCTGCCGTCGTGGTCTCTGTAGTGGACACCCTCTCCTGCGCCTCCTCCTGACTAATCCCGTCCCCTCTCCAAGACATGCTGATTCTAAGTCTCCAGGTAGGTTCCATGACATCCTCAAAGCCCTTCATGTGCCACAGGGTACAGGCCCTGGGCCAGGCCATCCTGGCACAAACCTGGGGCTGTCACCTGTGAGCTGAGTCCTGAGCACAGTGCCAGTTGCCTGTCTGCAGAATGGGCTTACACTGTCCCTGTCTCTGGGGTGTTATCAGAATACAATGGGAGACGCGTCCACCCCACCTGCCTCCACACAAGACCCTCCAGCCCAGAATGGTTTCTTCCTTTCTGAGTCCTTCACCATCTTCACAAGGATGATCTCAAAGTAACCTTCCCCACGCCCTGCGAGAGGGACTGTTTTAGGCTGACTTGAGGGTGAGGAAACCAACGCTTGCCTAGGCCCCTTAGCGCTCAGGGGCAGCAGAGCTGAGGTCCAGGTCCTGTGGGTGTAGAACCACAGAGACATCCACAGCGTGGCACTCTGCTGAACAGCTCTCTGCCCTGGTTCCTTCCATGTCCTTCTCTGTACTTCACAGGTCCCTGAGGACCTCTGATGCAGGTGGCCCTCTGCTCCCTTGCTCCCCTTGAGGGCAGCCCTGAGCTCCCTGGACCCCATCCCAGCTACGTGGGGGACAGCCTTTGCTGGGCAGAGCAGGCGGCCACAGAAGTGGCTGGGAGAGTGGCTCCATTAATCACAGCCTTTGCTCAAGGCCAGTTCAAAGGGAAAGCCTGGAGCCCGAGGCCAGCGTGCTCTGTGCAGCTGGGGTTGTGGCAAAACATGGAAGACCAGCCTGAGTTGGGTGTGTGACTCTGTTCTCTATAATTTGCTTGCATTTGTTAGGAAGCTTTCAGGAGCACTGCATGGTAGGACCAGCCAGTAGACAGTCCCTGCCCCAGAAATGCTCACTTAACAGGAGGTGGCATGCACCAACCGGGACCCACCAGGGTGCTCACCGAGTGCAGCACCCCACCCTGCCAGGAGGATCCAGAAAGGCTTCCAGGGTGGAGTGAGGGTGTTGCGGTCAGAGTGGGATCCTGGTGAGCCAGGGATGCTGCTGACTGGAGAACAGGCCTGGGCCCTGCAGGGACTGTGTGTAGGTGGGGGCAGCGTGGCTTCTGATGCAGCCGTGCATATGTGCACACAGTGGGGAGAGGCGCGGGCCCTGGACATGCTGCTAAGAGGCGTCTGACCACCTCCTGGACATGGCTGGCAAGAATCCCCCGGTCAGGGTTCAGCTGCCAGGATTTGCAGTTGGTGCACCTGCCTGCTTCTGGGACCCAGGGTGAACTCCACATGAGCACAGTAGGAATTCCACTGAGACCAGGAGGAGCAGGGTACTGTCCCCTAATGCCAGTGCCTGCCTGAGCCAGAGTGAAACTTAACACCAGTAAATTACTCACATGCAGACCTAGCCGGGCACACAGCCCAGAGCTGGAGCCTCAGAGATGGGTACACGAGAGTTTCGTGAAGATCGCGGTTCTTCTAATGAGCAGGCCAGCAGGGTGGGAAGGAAGTGTAGGCTCCGTGGGAAGAGATTGTTTTAATTAAAGCAGATTTTTCTGGAGAAGAGCTGGAGTCTTTGCAGTTTTCTAGGATCAATAAACTAAATCCCCACAGAGATGTCACTGGGTCTGGCACTGAGTCACCTCTCACGGGTGTCTGCAGTGTTGGGCTCATCTTAAGATGGGGTCCTGTGTTTAGAGTCCCTAGAAGTTGCTCTTGCAGCAGGAGCAGCTGGCAAGCAGCTGTTCGGAGATGATGACAAGAAACATGGAAGGAAGTGAGACAGGAAAGCCCACAGGGCACGTTCACAGGGCCGTGGCCCTGGGCGGCTGGAGCTCAGGGGCTCTGAGGACCTGCAAGGACCCACAGGGAGCGCGGCAAGGAGTGGGGTCAGAGCCATGCCTGGTGGAAAGTGGCCGGGCGGTCCCTCAGAGGCCCCGCCTGCCCTGTCCAGGCAGAGGAAATGCGCAAGTCCTCTGGGAGAGACCCACGTGCCACAATGGCCCAGGACGGTCAAGGTCCCCTGGGCTGCAGGTTGGGCGGGCACCAGGCGCACCCCTGGGCCTCCTGCTCCCGCTCACCCCCTGCCTGTGCCTGACACTTGACTGCGGTCAGCGCGAGCTCTGTGCTAGACGCAGCGGGACTGAAGACATTGCTGAGGCCCAAGGGCAGTGGCCACTAGGGCAGGGTCAGTGGAGGGTGGAGCACGGACCTCTAGCCAATCCCAAGCGAAGCCAATGAAATAACAAAAGAACAACATGGAAGGACACAGGCCCTCCACAGTGATGGGGACATGATAAAAACCACCCAGGTACCAGTGTGAAGCCCCCTCCCCGCCCAGCCTGGGAAATAGCATCAGAAACGAGTGACGACAGCAGCGGCTCATGACCTACACAGCGATGGCATCCCCAGCCGGGGCACACAGACGTGGGCACACCACGTATCCCCGCAGGCCAGTGCATAGCGAGGTGGCGGGAGGAATTCAACAAGCTTCGTCATGAGGATTGATTGAGGCCCGAGGTATGGAGATGCCAGAGGGGAGGGGGTTTGAGGAGTCACAGACCCGTTCCCAGGGTGGGACATCCTCCCTGGATTCTTAGCAATGGCAAAGGCAGAGGGGTGAAAGGTAAATTGGAGGAAGGTGGCAGGTGCCTCCTGCTGTCTCCGTGATGGGTCCCCAGGTGGCTTTCTGAGACCCTCAGCCCACGGTGCGGCCTTTGGGAGGTGGTGCCCCCCTGAATGGGGCTGGGCCCTCCTTCTTCCCTGGCAAGGCCAGGCCGGGAGGCACCTCTCTAGCAGGAAGGCCCTTCAGGCCTCAAGTCTGCTGCTACCTTGACCTTGGACCTCTGGCCTCCAGGACCGTAGCACCAGGTTTCTGCAGTGTGTAAGCCACCCAGCCTGTAGCATGCTGTCACGGCAGCCTGGACAGGCTGAAGCACCCCTTCCTGGAGGCTCCACGTTGACAGCCATCAGGCAGGTCGCTGTCCTGGGCCTCCCCTGAGAAGGGCAGTGTCATTTTTGAAGGCTCCAGATCAAAGAAAACTCAGGTCAAGATGACAGAGTGCAACAGCCACCCAGAGTGCTTTGCTGTAGGACTCTCCTGGGGCAGTGGGCGTACCTAGGGCGGGCCCACCTGGGGCAGTGGCCTTGCCTGGGCAGGCTCACCTGGCTGTGGGCTGGAAGGTAGTGCTGTGGTGAAGTCACCTGGCTGGCCTTGTCATGGGTACCCTGGGTGTGGAAGAGGACGTCCTGGTTCTCAGATCCTGTTGAAGGATGAACAGAGAGCAAGCAGCCACAGAGGGGCTCACGCAGCCTCCACGAGGGGCTACAGAGCCACTGCCATCTTCACGCAGCTCCTGGGGGTCCAGTGTTGGACTGAAATTAAAGTCGAGATGAAGGAGAACAAAGGAGCAGAGGAGCCCCTCACCAGGAGGACCTGGGCCAGGGGCAGGTGAGAGGGCCTCCACAGAGCCAGGAGGAGGCCCTGGCCACGTAGCAATAGAGGGCAGGTGCTTCCCAGGATCCTGGCGACCTCTCGAGGTCAGCTTCCCAAGCCGAAGCTCAAGACAAAGTGGGGTGGTAGACAAGGTGGGCACAGCCTAAGGACCAGGGTTTGGGCCTGGATTTGGTGCAGGTGCCTGGCGAAGGTCCTGAGCCACAGGCCACAGCCTGCCCGTGGGGTGATGCAGCCTCTGTAGCTGATGGAGAATTGTTGGGGTTTGGGGTGGGAGAGGCTCTCCGTTCCAGCCAGGACAGCTCCTGCTGCTGTGAATGGGAGATGGGGGCCTTTCCTTGACGGTGGCCGAGGGGAGTGGATAGTTAAGGCCTGGAGAAGGGCTGCCAGAGCCAGGCGAGGGGACGTTCCTGGCTGACCCTGTGCCCTCAGGGCAACGCCAGGGTGGCTGCAGTGTCATGGTTACTGTGAGGAGGGAGGGCTGGTCTGACACCCTGCACTCCGAGGTTGCTTATGGCTCTGAGGGATCCTCTGGCCTGCGTCTGCCAAGTCTCCAGGTCCAGGATTTCCTCCCTGAAGGACAGGGCCTCCAGCCGGCTCTGGGGTTGGGGGAGAGGTTCAAACAGAGGCTGCTGCTGGTCAGTCCTTAGTTCGTGACCACGTCCATCACCAGAAGACGAATCTTCCCAGCAAGGGTTTAAATACTGATTACATCTTCAGCTTTGAAAATAATTCAAGGGTGAATTTTCACAACATTGTTTTCACGGACACTGTAATGAGAGGCGATTCTTCCCCCTGTCACTTGGATATTAAGCTCTTTAATGAGAGCGCACAAAACAGCTAAACACAACTTGGTCTGGCGCAAGCTGTGTTGGGGCTTTGCTGTGTTACAGTGGTCAGGGTTCCAAGGAGCTGATGAACGGCCCTTTGTCATTGCCGGGGAAATGGAATAGTAGCGGCTCTTCGTCCTTCCTCTCTCCCTTTCCTCCGCCCACTTGTCCCCCAGGAGCCATGCTGCGTCGGGCAGGGGTCGCTTGGTGAAGCTTCCTGGGGAGGGTGGGAATGCACGGCTTGCGGGGTTTCTGTTTGGGAGTGTGCCTACTTTTTAATTGGCCCTGGTGTTAATGAATGGACTCGTTCTGCTGGGCGAGCTGGGCTGGGCGCTGGGGCGTGTAATCTGATTGCGGCCGGGTGCTCTGAGCCCTGCCGAGGGCTCAGGAGCGGCAGTGATTGGTTTGGCCTGGGCTGTGCAGTGCTGGCAGCCATGGGGCACCAGAGGGTGGGAGACCAAATGGGAGGCTGGGCACCTGGCAGTGCTGGGCCTCCACTCAGTTTGGAGGTCACTGAGTTTGTCGTCATCTTGCAGCTGCTCCTGCAGAGGCCCTGGGGCTCTGTGGTCCTCAGAGCCAGGGTAGAACCAGAGACCCACTTCTCAGTGCGGCCCCTGTATCCAGCAGGCACTCAGCAAGTGCAGCCTCCCTGCCCACTCTTGAGCTGGACACAGTCTGCATGAGCCCCACCTGTCCGCTCGTGGCTGGGAAGACCTGTCAAGCTGATGGTCGTGTAGGGACCCACCTCATTTATCCCCAAACTCCTTGTCTTTCTTCCCGGGACTTCTTGGCCTTTCGGTTCACACTACAGAAGAAGAATCCCACCCCTAGGGTACCTGGCAGGCCTCATCCGTGGGCCCCTGTCCTTGCAAGGGTGTTGCCACTAGGCCAGCCGCTGGAGAATGGGGCCCCTGCGTGCCTGGTAGGGCCTTCCTTATCCCAAGCAGCCCTGAGCAGAGCCGTGTGGATAGGGAGGGGAGAGGCAAGACCAGGTGTGTGTGGTGCTCCCCTGGGGGCAGACTGTGCCCAGGTGGTGGGGACTTGCTCTGCCCCTCACCCCGGCCAGACCCTGGTGCAGCTGCCTTTTGGCCCGAGAGGCATCAAGCCCAGGCTCCAGAGATGACTCAGAGCCATTTTGATCTGGTGACAGGCTGACAGCTCATGTTTGTAAACAGCGTCCCTTTCAGGGCCAGAGTCACTTTCCATGAGTGGACCATATGGGGTAGAGTCCTGCCTTCACATCTGCACCAGGTGCTCCACCCAGCCCTGACCCAGTCCCCTCCACAGAGGAGTCATGGCTCCCCCTCTGCTGGGCTGGGATTTGGGCCCCAGAATGCAGCATGTGACCTGTTGGCTGCCCCACAGTCGCCAAGGGCCGGGTGTCTTGTTTTCCGAGGGGCCCACCCCTTGTTTGTGGCTTGGCCGCCTGTTTCAGTCACGCAGTGGTGAGATGGCCTGTGTGGCAACATGGCAGACAGAGCCAGCAGCACCAGACCAGGCACCCAGCCCCTCCTGCCCAGCTTTTTATCAGACGAAAACAGCCTAAGCATGTGTTTGAGCATGTGCCTGCCGTTGTCTCCAGCTCAACACACCCCTGCCAAGCGACTGGGCTCTGTGGTGCTGCCTGGGACCCCACAGCCCTCTTCGCAGCACATCTGGGGCTGTGCTCAAAGTGAGGCTTGCAGCATCTGCATCTAGCAGCAAGGCCCAGGAATAGTCCCGAAGCCTCGCTAGGCCTCCAGTAGCTTGGGGCACTCTCAGTCACTTCAGAGCTGTGGTGGCCCGGAGAGGCTGTGGAAACCTTGGCCACCTTCCACAAGCAGAGCAGGTAGCAGCGCAGCTGTCTCCCAGGTCCTTGCCCATGGCAGGGACAGCCAGTGCAGAGCAGGGAGCACACTCACCAGGTCAGAACAGGGTGCCGCCTCTGCAGCTGTGGCCAAGGAGCACACTGGCGGTTCTTGGGATGAGTGAGAGGTGCGTGAACCTTCCGCATGGAGCAGCCGCACCACCTCACCATGGGCTGGAAGACACCGTACCTTTTATTTGTCATATCTGATGCTTCTGTTTGTTTTCAAAAATCTGGATTCCTGGCTTATTTACTAAACAGCTGGAAGACTCAGCTGCCAGGGACACATTCCTTGGGTGCCCAACAGCTGGCCGCAGGTGACCAGGGCATGTGCTCTGTGGCCACCATTACTAACCGGGGCCCCAGCAGCCACCACACTCTGTGGACCTGAAGCCTGGAATGCATGTGGCCATCAGCATAGCCACCTCCACTCTGGGAGCCTCAGGGCCAGGACAGCGGCACATGTCCACGCCCAGGAGCTGGTCGGACCTGCGCGTGGGAGTGCAATGGGCTGTGCCCTTTCCCCGTGCGCAGCGACTCCTCGGAGACTTATTCAAAGGCTCTTTGATTGTTCTAAAAACAGCAATGATATTCTCTGTTCTTTGAAGATACCGTGGCAGAGGTCCTCTATTACATTTCTCATAACGAGTGTCGTCCTGGGCCTCTCAGGGCTGTTTGGACTTAATGGAGACAAGGCCGCAGATCGGGCTGTAGGAATCCCTCACTGTATCCAGCCCCCAGCAACAGGCCAGGACTCTGCCACCTCTCCCAACACCTGAATTGCATGTGACCTGGGCCCAACTGTGAGGGGGATCGGGCTGTTCTGTCAGCGACGGGTCACAGTAACAGACCCCCCCGGGGGGCTCTTTGGATCAGTTGTCAAATACATTGTGAGTGATGTGGAAACCTCAGGGCAGGGTGGTTTGTCCCAGTGCACTGACACTCACAGACACTCACAGATCTACGTGGCATCTGTGCAAGACCTTTGGACTTGGTCACACTAAAGACAGGAGACTCCTGCTCTCTGGAAAGTGACGGGAATGGGTGTCCAGCTCCCCGGGTGGGAGAGTGCCGCAGTATGGGGCGTGGCCATCCAGGCACACAGACGCGGGGCCGTTTAGGGATGTATGGGTCCCAGGCTTCTCGACAGTTGCCCAGTGCCTGCGGGTCAGGCCCAGAGCCTGGAGCTGGGTGAGTGCAGCCCCTCTGGAGCTCACCATCGGGGCCCATGCACTGGGCAGCACCGTGTGGAGGAGCTACACAAGGCAGGTCAGGGATGTCCTCTGCGCAGGACTCTCAGAGGAGGCAGCCACTGGGCAGAGTGTGTGACTGGTGTGGACAGGACCTGCCATCGCAGCAGCATGCCTGCTGTGCTATGCCCAGGCCTCTACGCAGCTTCCAGGTGGGTCAAGAATGGTGCCAGGTGCCTGGGCCCAGGTCCCTGCTTCCCTTGTGACTTTGGGCAAGCTGCTGAGGTATCTGGACCTCAGGCTTCTCCACTGTAGGGGTAGTGACAGCACCCACCTCCCAGGGGGGTCTCCAGTGGTGCTCAGAGGAGCACTGGGCAGTGCGGGGTGGTGGCAGCAGTGCTGACGGTGACGTGGGTGTTGGTGCTCATGGTGGCCTGCTCATGGCTGGTGGTGGTGGTGGAGGTGGTGGTGGCATAGACAGGGATGGCACCTGTGAACGGCAGCCTCGGGGCACTGGTGGAGGCAGAGCCGATGTGGCTGGCGTGGACGCTGGCAGTTCTGTGGTCAGTCGGTGCCGGCAGCGCAGGGCTGGTGTCAAAGCCTCGCCTGTGGTGGCGGTCTGTTTGCTCAACCCCCGGGGCACTGGCAAGATGAGGAGAGACTCCATGGGACAGTGGCCTAGGACGCCTCACATGACTCCTGTGGAGTGCTGTGGAGGAGAGGGCAGGAGCAGCTGCAGCCATCTGCTGAGAGCGCGGTGGCTTGGTGGGTGGTGAAGGGCGGGAGGCCAGCTTTCCAAGGCTGGAGAAATGGGAGTAGTACAGGTGGGGCGGGTCACCTAGAGCAGACAGAGGGGGCCTGGGAGGCTGGAGAGGACCTGACCTGGGAGGCTCTGGTGATGCAGTGGCTCCTGCCTGGCAAAGCTGAGCCAGCCCAGAACTGCTGGTTCTTGTGCTCCAGGGATGGCGTGGAGGAGCCGCGGGCGTGTCCCCTGGCCGGCAGCACAGTTCTTGCCGTAGAGTTTCTTGCCACTGGCCTGGGGGCTGAGGGAGTGACGGTATTTCCATCTTAGAGGCAAAGGGCACAGGCTCGGAGATGACCTGCCATCATGCGTGTGAGTGTGCGGGTCCAGGATCACGGGTTTTTCTCAGCATGAGGCCTCGCTGACCCCGCCCTCCTGGCCCACACGTCCTCCTGTTAACCGTCCAGATGCAACAGCCTGCTAGGCAGTCTCCACATAGATGGCACCTTCCTTGAGGGGAAGCTTGCTTTGCATGCCTCAGGTCAACTTTTTCATCCAACCCTCGTTAGGCAAGCTTGGAGCCAGGGGATGATCAAAGCGCCAGTGTGTACCCACCCCACTGCTTGTGGGAGCTGCTGGCCCTCATGCCTGCGTTGCCAAGGAAACTGGGGATTTGGAAGGCATGGCCAAGTGACATACTTTGCAAGCAGGGCTCTGCAATTACTGGAGACCTGTGGCTCAGTCTGAAGCTGAGGAAATTTGTAGCTTGAGAAAGTGGAGCAGAAGGCCAGGTGCCCAGGAGGAGCTGGGTGCCTTGGAGGGGCCAGGTACCCAGGAGGGCCAGGAGGCCCAGGAGGGCTGGGTGCCTGAGCAGGGCAAGGAAAGGCCAGGTGCCTAGAAGGAGCTGAGTGCCTGGGAGAAGCCATGTGTCTAGGAGCTGGGTGTCCAGAGGAGCTGGCCCCCTGCTCTTACTTGCCAGTCCCCTCAGGAAATGGAAAAGCAGGAGCCCCTGGGCTCTGACCATCCAGAGAATGCCCCTGCCAGCAAAGGCGGCGTGGAAAGGCCTAGTTTCCCCTCAGTGACCTCTTGTGGACTGGGGCTCAGCATCACAACCAGGAGATGAACATGAGTTGATCCACAGGTTTTAGGACCGGTTTTCCCCCAAGGGCTGCATTTTAAATCAAGTGTGGATGGGAACCCCAGCAGGACCCCCTCTGCCCTCAGGAATTCAGAGACAAAGGGATCATCCTGGGTCTTAGATGGGCTGTCAGTCCAAGATGGCATCCTGCAGGGCACCAGGGAGAGGAGGCCAAGACAAGCCAGGCCAGACTTAAACAGGGTTGGCAGCTCTGTGCCCAGCGCACATGTGCTCTGCCTACGCAACACAGAGAGTGCGGGCATGCAGGCGTGTCTGGGAAGGTCCGCAAGGCCGTCCAGGCCGAGCACGTGTGGCTCCTTCTAGTGGCTGAGGCTGGGGCTCACAGGCATAGCGCATTCCAAGGTCCCGGTGGCGGGAGGATCTGGAGGGTGGGTGCAGACGGCTGCGGTTTGGGCGTGGGTGCCTGGCTGCAGGCACCAGGTCTCACCAGGCTCTGGGGGCTGCCCAACCTGACGGTCAGCCCTGCAGAGCACCCTGCACTTCTGGAAGAGCCGAGCAGGCCGGGTAGGTCGAGCCAGGATTCTTACAGCTGTTTCAGGGAACTGTGAGCCACATTTACAGGCACAGATTTGAGTGTGAATTTTTCTAAGGAGAAAGAGGAAAATTTCCAGGACATTCTTCCCTGTTGCCACTGTTTGACCAACCCTACTCAACACTCTTGCACTTGAACATCCTTCGTTCAAACCTCCATTGCAAATTTTAGAAGGGAATTGTCAACTTCAGGGATATTTCAAAGGAAAAAACCTCACTCATGGTGGGTAACCTCCCTTGGAGCAGGACAAACCATTCCCAGGGAATCAGACATAAGTGGCCTTTGTTTTTAAAGTGGACGGTTTTGCAGATAAGGATTGTGTAGATAATTTTGTTGCAGACTTTTTTATTACACAGGCTAATTTGATATTGTCCTGGGAAGCCATCCCTTTGAATATTCAACAAAAGCGACAGTGCAGGGGAGAGATGGAATTAGGAGTATTATTTTTGCATAATTTATGCCCAGCAACCGCCCTGCCCGCTTCACTTGATCACAAGCTTACCAGGAGAGTGCTCGATGCTTCAAATCTCATTAAGCTATTTATTCATTGTAATGAATGATTTTAATGTTCTGCATTAAGGTTATGCCACACTGAACTGTTAAAAAAAATCCATCTTACTGTACACATTTAATGTTTGCGGCTAAATTAATACCTTTATTACCACCTCACTGGTCGAGTGGACACCATGTGCAGATTAATCATAGTTGTGTCCACTCCACCCCAGTTCTTGATAGAGTTGTGATCATCTCACTGAATCCATACTGTGGACACATGCGTCCTCCAGTTTTTGTAAAGTCCTGTCACTCAGGGGCTCCTGATTCCCAGGCTCCCCCTTCCTCAGCACTGCCTGCCCAGCACTGACCCTCCTCCGGCGAGCCTGCCCCCTGGTGTCCACCCCTCCGTGGATCTTTCAAGATGTTGGCAAGTTGCAATGACAGGAAGATAATACCTTTTGGGGTGGGTGGAAGGTAGCTCTAATAAAAAGCTGTCCTTCATAAATCCAGGCCCCGTCACCGGGTGTGCATCTTACAGACCATGTGAACTGTTCGGCTGCTCCATGTGCGGCCCTGCGGGTATTACCACTTGAGATTTTAACAGTGTACAGAAGAGGGTGGGGCCCATCCTGCGGCTAATGAAGGTCCGGGGTTCTACACAGCAGTATGGCGTCTGTGCTCCGCTGTTCAGAGTGATCCCCACACCTCCCTGAGCAGTCGTCAGAGAGGCCCGCCCAGCGCAGGGAAGGAGTGGGCGGATTTGTGTGCAAGGAAACACTGGAGTGTCATCCTTGGGAATCCAGCAAATATTTGAAACTATGAGCTGTGCACGGTGGCATTGCCGCCATCTGAAGCAGCACGTGGCTATGCAGTGCTGCTCTGGGAGGGGACGTTTGGGCGCGTTATAGGGGGAGCATCTCACATTTGGGGAGGAAGTGAAGAGAGAAGGGCCAGCTCCCCAGCTTCATGGCAGTGCCTGAATGGGGCTCAGCATCCTGGACTCTCCCCATCCCGTCTTCAAAGAGGCAGGCAAGGAGCGTTTGACCCAGGGAGGTCGCTGGACTCTTGCAAGGGACTCCTGAGGAGTCACTGCTTATGTCTATAGACGGTATCGCCAGGGTCCAGGCAGGGACTCAGGTCCTCAAGGAGAAGCAAATGCAGAAGCGTATAGACAGTTATTTTGAGCTTGTTTTAGATTGTGTGGAAATAATTAGTCCATTGCACACTTTCCAACAGCTGGCGACAAACAAAAACTTCCACTTAGCAAGATGGTCCTTCAGTTGTAGAGGAGGAACTCAACGACGGGGGCATGCTGCCCTGCCCCCCCACGGGCCCCGTCCCTTTGGGGATCTCGAGGCTCAGGGCACAAGCAGCACAAGCTGCTGAGGCGCATCACTGCAGAATTGAGGGTCTCCCCCTGGGGAAGACCCCTGGGCGATGCGGCCCCTCCCACCACACCCCACAGGCGCCAGCTCTCTGCTTTCTGTTTTCGACTTGGCCTTTATACAGCTGAGTGACAGGGAAAGCTAATCGTATCGTGTGTTTTGGAGAACAGTTTAAAAGGAACACTAAATGACAGCAATGTCTAATAGGGAGGACATCTAATGCTGTGCCACAATACCTGTTGGCTTGGAGGCTTACATGTCAAAATAAGAAATGAGAACTGGAACAACTTTTGCCCAGGCTTCCTCACCCTCCGGACCCGGCAGAGGCCTGGAGCTCAGCAGCTGTAGCTAATCGTGCACCTGTGGAGTGGGAGGGAGGGGCATTTTCATATTCTGACAAGATTGTAAGGGGGATCTGCTGCCAGAAGATGCAGGTAGGCCAAGGGGTTGGGGGACGCTGCCTGGGGAGGCCAGGAAGTAGCAGCTGCCCTCTCTTAGTCACTTAGTTTAACTCTGAGCTACTCTTTTTCCCTAGGAACTTACTGAGGGAACTTTCTGAGGCCAAAGATGAAGTAGGTGACCCCTGGCAGGTTTTTCATTGGTCACTGGCAGGCACAGGACCTTGGCGATGTGTTTGAACCTCCTGGTGTAGTGACTTTACCTGTGACCTCTCAGAACAGCTCGAAGCCACCTTCCCTGAAGGCTCTGGTGGCATGAGGCTCGAGTTTAGCACACACTCTGAAGCACTCGCTCTCTGGGATGAGTGGGCTTTCCTTTCTTTAGAAGACTGAAATCCCATGTGCACAAGTCCCTGGGCAGAAGGGGATGGACACAGCATGCCAGGCTCCTCCCTCCCAGGGCTGGACTGAGAGCTCGTCCTGTCTTTGTGCAGTGTGCTCCGCTGTCAGAGGTGGCCTGGTTTGAACACTGTGTGCCCCATGCAGCAAGGACCTGCCCACAGTGTCCAGCTCCCAGCCACCCTCTCTGCCTCCCACACGAGGTACCCAGCCCCAGGAGCTCCATGTACCATGCCCACTGCCGGGAATGTTTCTCCTGCTCTTTGCCTGCTCGCTGCTGCCCCAGCTACGCTTTAAACCACAACGTCACCGTCTTTTCCTAAGGAAGCCCTGGCTCTTCAGGCTTCATGGCCCGCCCAGTTCTCTGCACGTGGCATTCGCAGCACAGATTGTAGCTGTGATGACACCACTTGCTGGAGCTCTTGCCATCAGGCCCCAGCTGGGGCTGAGCTCCATGGCTGTTCTGGTGCCCCGTGGTACATGTCCTGTGGACCCGTGGTCAGCCTCGCAGTTGTCAGCCAGATCGGCAGCCTGTCCTGAAGCCTGACTCGTCTGTGCGGTGGTAGGCGGTGCCTGCCTTGCTGGCCGTCCTCGTTCTCTGCTGGCTGAGGTGCTCCTGGGGAGACTGTCCCGCTCAGCAAGCCCTGCCTGTTCCTGGCCTCGCCACCCTCCTGGGGAGGCCTCCAGCTGCCGTACTGATAGCAGTGCCTGGGGATCCGGGAGGTTGGCCTTCGGGTTCTGCCGGGCAGCCTCCCTTCAGGACAGGTCAGCCTCGTCCCCGCTGGTGGTCCTGCTCTGCCTCCTCTCCCCCACCAGCCTTCCCTGAGAGGCCCAGCCTTCCTTGAGCCCTCCTAGAGGCTCGTTCCTACTGGAGGACTGTGAGCAGCACAGGCTCGTGGGCAGGGAAGGCCGAGGGCCCCTGGACCTGAGGGGTACCTACACCTGGCCCTGCCACTCCTGGAGCCTCAGGGAAGTTCTCATGTCCCTGAAAAGTGTCACTTTTCCCCTGGGGACAATGGATCCACTCTGGGATTGTGTCAGGGTCAAAGGAACGAAGGCTGCAGACACACACGCAGCGTAGTGCCTGGAACATGACCAAGTGAGTTCTGCTGTTCTGCCAAGTCTGCTGCCCCACGTCCAGAACACAACTACACTGCCATGCAGTGTCACGGGTCACGTTCGTTTTCTTGTGGTTTTGCACAGTCATGAGTTGGTCTGGGACACACAGCTGGGTGGCACATCTTCACATTTGAGTGTTTGTCCCCTCTGGAGCTGTTTTGAGGACTAGTGTCGAGTCACAGGGCACACCTTGAAAGCTTCCTTTTGTGTAGGTTAAACTGACCAAGGTTCTTGTGTGCAGGCGTCAGCCATCCCCTGCTCCCCAGGCAGAGGTGACTGGGGCCCTGTGGGTGGCATTGGCAGGAGTGTGGAAGCAGGCCCTGCCCTCTCCATTCTCTCCCACTCAGCCTTGGCCTTGCCACCTGGCCCTTTGGGGCCCATCCAGATACTGGGCATCACACAGGCCTGCTGAGCCCTGCATACAGCCTCTTGATCCCAGCGAGGTCTCTACCTAGGGACGCCATCTTGTCAGGTGAGTGTGGCCCCCCTGTTTGACACAGTGTCCCTGGTACCTAATTCCAAGCCTGGCACCAGGTGGGTGCTTCACCTGTGTGCAGAGCAGGTGTATGGCCTGATCTGATCAGTGCATGAGGAAAAGGTGGGAAGGACATGTACCCGTGTATTCACATTGGTGACAGAGATTGACATATCCCAGCTAGTCCCAGGGTCATGTGGAGACATCTGGGGACATTTTGGGTTAGCACAGCAGGGCTGGACACTCCTGGCATCTCCTGGACGGAGGTCAGGGACACTACTGAGCATCCTGAGCCCCCAGTGAATAACGATGTGGCCCGAAATGTTGGTTTTGCCAGGCCTGGGAATGCCCATCCAGGCACCAGGTCAGAAGCACTTTTCCTTTCCTTCATTGTATCTGCTTTGCACATTCTCTGAGATAATTTCATAGTTGAACATACTTATTATACAGGTGTTATTAATTAACAAGCTGTGGAGAGAGCAGTGGCTCTGGGAGGACCCCGTCCATGCACTGCAGCCAGTGGATTTTGTCTTGCATGGGAACTTTTTGCTGTAAGCCTGAATGCCTGCTTGTGTCTTCAGGCCTCAGAACACTTAAGAACTCAGAGAATGTTCTAGAAAATACCCCTGATATGTACCCATTCTGTAAGCTGCCAAATAAGAAAGTGCAGGCACATAGAAATTTACACAAACGGACAGAATCAGCATCATTTAGAGACAGGCTGAGTGCTGTGCACAGCCGGAATAGTCGGGGCTGGCAGGGCCACGCTGGGGACTGGCCAGACACATTCGATCTCACCCGTGTGGCAGGAAGAAGGTCTGGGCATAGCCATTCATTGGGGACCGACTGGCGAGGGCACTGGCTTCCATGGACAGGAGTGACCAGCTCCTGAGCCACCAGGCTGCTTCCCTGGACTGAAGGTGGCGTCAGAGCTGGACATGCTTGCCCCCATCCTAGTTGCCTTTGCAGCCCTCCAGCATGTTCTCTACCAGGCACAAGGCCTGGGGCCACCTGTTGGACGCCCCTCTGAGATGGCAAGGTGTGTCCTGGGTGGCCGCGTGACTCTGGTGGAGGCACTCCTGGCTCCAGCCTAGGGGCCCCGGTTCCACTTTCCGCTCTTCTCCCTCCAAGGACGTGAGCTGCATGATCCTCAGGTAAAGAAATAGGGAACAAGGCTTGTGCATTGGTGGCTCCTCTGGCCTGCTGGAGGAGAAATCATGGGGGAGGACACTGTCTGTCCCTAATTACCCACCTTGCATCCAATTTGCCTGCAACGGCAGCTTTCCTAAGGCAAGCCCTTAGGGACGCTGAGCCGGCCAGAGGGACAGGATCGGTGGCCTGCAGGCTCTGGGAACTGACTTCTGCAGGAACCTGCCCTCCCACTCCTGAGAGAGCTAATGACAAGCAGAGGGCAGGAGCTGGTGCTCCCTGACTGCGAGGGCAAGCTGCCCTCTTCCCGCCTTCCTGGTCCCCCTGCCATGAAGCTGCTGTGTGGTGGTGGGTGTGCTCGGGAGCCACATGAGGGACAGCCTTAACCTCGCAGGACTCTGAGAAGCACCAGAGAACTTTGCAGAATAAGGAGCTGGTCGCTTGTACTGCCAGACGTGGTCCAGGGTGGGATGAGAACAAGAACTGTCCTTGGTTTAGCTGGACATCACTGACCTTCAACCAGGACAGATGCCCTTCCTGGGGCCAGCAAGGGAGGACCAGCCAGTTCCCCCATCAGTGAGCATTCGCTGTCAATTTCCAGGTTCTTCTGGAAGCAGCTGTGCCTCCTGCTCAGTATGCGCTGTCACAAGGAGCTGCTGGGATGGAACGTGGAGACCCTGCATCGTTTTCCAGAGAACTGAGTTGCTTGAATATTAAAATTAACCTTTTTAATAACAAAAATGATATAGTCCATTGAAGTGGGGCTGGATTTATCTCATGACAGAGCTCGTCATGGCCTCAAGTATTTATCGAGTAGTTTCAAAAGTTCATTAAGCTCAAGAGATTAAACGCTGCCCCAAGCAGCAGCCCATAAAGTGGAAATATGGTCCCATCAGACGGTGGGGTGTTGTGCTGTGTTGCTAATCCAGCTCCCCCGAGTTCTCAGCATCTGATTCACAAGACATGTCCCTGCGCTGACGTGTTCAGAGAACCTGGGACTGTTCCCAGCATTTGCCAGAAACTCCATGTGGGGCATTTATTTCATGGGGGCCATGGCCCTCTAAGGTGTCAGGTGCCTTAGTCTTCCATTGGCCCCAGGGCTGTCCCCACCAGTCACTCTGCTGGGGATAAGCAGCACTAATGCAAAGGTCCCACAGGGTCGAGTTGTAGCACCCTGTCCTGCCCCCGGGCACGCCCCGTTGCTGGGGTTCCTGATGAGTGCTCTCAGCTTCCCACTGAGCTCAGTGGGAGAACCCCGAACTCTCTCCCTCCACCCAGCCATGCACAGCCAGAGACAGCGCTGCTCATGGGGCCTCCAAGGGGCTTGTAAGGTGGTGCATCCCTAAGGTGAAGAGGTATCGTGGATGCCTGTGCCTGGGTAGTGTGTCCTCCACCTCCCGGGTGTAGCTGCACCAGGGTCTTCCCTACCTTGTGTCTGGAGAAGTGTGAGCCACCAGCCCCTGCACTGGGGACTGCAAAGTACTGGTGCTTTGATGGGTGGCAGGAAGGACACCCCAAAACCAGACTTTCTTGCCAACATAGCCGTAGACACAAGCCAGGCCAGAGTTCTTGTCCAGCTCAGCTGGCCCTGAGCAGACATCTGCCAGGCCTCTGCTGGAGCTGAGCCCTGTTCAGTGTGGGCAGCACAGCCCATGAAGGGCAGGCGCCCAACGCCCAGTGGTTACTGCAGGAATTTGGAGGTGCCCTCCTGAGAGAACAAGGTTGGTAGCGCCTGGGTTCTCATGAGGTGCCTGTGAGGTAATGCACACTCAGAGGTGAGCTGTTGCTGGGGTCTGTGTCTGGTAGCAGTGAAGAGTGGTACCACCAGCTATAGCAGATGCCCCTGTTCCCTAGGTCCTTGTCATGGGCCAAGCCATGGTCCAGCAACAAACATCCCAGGGATATTAGCACATGTCCAGAGTATTGCAGAAAATGTTCCAAACACCAGAATCAAGGGACATCGAGCACAGGGAGGTAAGTGGCTTGTCTGAGGTCACAACCTAAAGCAGAGCCTAGATTCAGGCCTGGGCTTTCCCAACCTGGACACTGCTCAGCTGACCACCGTAGAGATGCCTCCCAGTGAATGTCACCTGCACCTGGCTGGCCACTAGGACAGGTGGGTCTTGCACCCATCTTTTGTAAAATGGTCTGTAATGCAACTGGGAATGTGTGCACTTGATGTCAGTCCTCGTCACCACCCATGTGGGCCCTGTCACCAGGATGATGACTGTCACAAATTCCATTATACCCAAAGGGCCTCCAGCATTAGTCTACATGCATATATTCCAAGTTGTAATAAAAACACTCAGGCTGGGCACAGTGGCACACACCTGTAATCCCAGCAGCTTGGGAAGCTGAGGCAGGAGGATCACAAGTTCAAAGCCAGCCTCAGCAATGACAAGGCACTAAGCAACTCAGTGACACCCTGTCTCTAAATAAAACACAAAATATGGGGCTGGGGTTGTGGCTCAGTGGTAGAGCGCTTGCCTAGCATGTGTAAGGCACTGGGTTCCATCCTCAGCACCACATATAAATAATAAATGAATAAAATAAAGACAACTAAAAAAAATGAAAAAAAAAAAAACACAAAATAGGGCTAGGGATGTAGCACAGGGGTTGAGTGCCCCTGAGTTCAATCCCCAGTACCCTCCCAAAAATACACAGACCATTGCAGTATTATCAGTCTAGTGCTGTGTTTAGAGAGCAGAGGAGAGGAAGGCAGCCACATCACCCTCCAGGGAGTAGTTTATCTTCTGCAGCAAGGGGCCTGACCCGGGGCTCCTGCTCTAGCACTGACCACACCCTGAGGGATCGGTCTGCTCCTGGGGCAGAGCCTCAGGCAAAGCACAGGAGCACAGGCTCTGGGCTGTTCTCTCCATCTACGCCCCTGGCGGAACCTCAGCCCCGTCTAAGACAGGCCCTTCCTCCTGCATCTCCCTTTGCACTGGAGTGTGTCTGTGGAGGCCAGCCTAGCCTCCTCCAGCAGAGCCAGCTGCCTCAGCCTCACACCCTGAGGGCACAGCCCACTTCTGAGGTCACATCACTGTCCCTGAAAGAGGAGGCTTCTTAAACCCCTGCAGGGTTCCACCTTGACAGAGCTGTGGAAGGGGAGCTCCTGCGGGCAGACTCTGAGCAGCCCTGCCTGGAGGGAGGGACCTCAGCCCTGCCAGCCGCAGAGCCAGAGCCGCGGAGCCAGAGCTGCTGTGCCTTCAGCTGCTTGGAAGGAGCCTGTCCAGGCTGTGGTGTGGACTCCTCAGGTTGTCCAACATTGGAGGCTTCATTAGAAACAGACTTCAAACACTGTGAGAGCCAAACAGGCACAGGTGCAGGCTGGCAGCGGGTGGCTGCCCCCGCCCTGAGTACCTCACCTTGGGCCACCCAACCTGGGGGCCACCCTGGAACCAGCTCCTGATCTGGGACCCCGACCCCTGAGCCTACCCAGGGTCCATGCACAGCTCAGCCTCCCTGAGCTGCCTTCTCCCTGGCAGGCGGGACGCCCAGGATGCAGGCCTGGGGAGCCCAGGGAGAGGTCCACCTTTGGCCTCTTTCGCCCTCGCCCCTTTCTAACCCTGAAATCGCAAGGCTCTGTAGAAAGGCAAAGTTCTGGGGACTCATCCTGGGTCTGTGGTTTCCACCCCAGAGAAACACATCTGCTCACTTAACCACATTCTAAGTACCGGTTCCTTCAAGAGCCACTCAGTGGCTCCTGGGCCACTGCCTCCAGCAGACCTGCAGCAGGAGCCCTGTGCTCGGGGGCGAGGAGAGGTGGGCTCCAGCTTCTTGAATCAACAGTGCTTGTGTTACAGCAAACACAGAGCTTGCACGCGTGTGGCAGCATGCCCACACACGTGGCGTTATTAACGCGTTCTGTACCATGATAGGACACACTAATAGTCCTCACGCTTGGCTTTCGGAGGTCCTGTGACTCCACTCTCACCATGGTAGTATCTCAAGGCACAGGAACCGCCCAGGATGAGCTGACCCCAGCCACAGTGGGAGCAACCCATACTTCAGAAGTCCTTGTTAATTTCAGAGGTTTGGGATGATTTTAGTGAAAGTAGTCACGTCCTTAACCTCAGCACGTGGCTGACAGGCAGCTTGGATTGGGACTGGAGGTGTAGCCGCCAGATTTTTTGCTGTGGGTAATAAATAGTTTTGCTGGGTCAGGGCTGCACCTGTGCCAGTGGCTGCCACCAAGCCCGAGGCCCTCGAAGCCTAAACACCTTCCCACTGGCCCTTCCAGGAAGGCAGTGGGGGGCCCTGGGCCTGCTGGGTAGGTGCAGCAATGTGGAGTGTAGACGGGGAAGGCCAGGCTGGCCCAGGGCTGGTGGGCTCCTCAGGCCCTCTGCCCAGTGCTCTCGAGGCACGTCTGTGCTCAGCCCCCGGGTGCTCGCTAACCGTGTGCATTCCTGCTGCCTAGGCAGGACCGAGGCTGGAGTACCGGCCATGGGGCCTGGTGACTGCAGCTGCCTCCCGGCCAGCCAGACCAACACAGCTACCTCTGCATCCCCAGCTTCCCCAGGCTGCTCAGCTCTTGGGCCCACAGCCCAGAGAGGCACCCAAAGGGCCATTTCTCCTCCCGTCAAATCAGGCAGGGTCCCCTGCTGTGTCCCATCTCCAGCCTTGGGAATGAGACCCCAGGGCCAGATGCCCCCGAGACGGGAGAGACGCCCCAGGGTCTAGAGAGCTTCCGGCTCCAAGCTGCATTGATTGGTCTGTGGTGGCGCTGAGGACAGAAGCCAGGGCCTCAGGCCCTGCCACTGAGCCATGCCCTCCTCCCCAGCTTCAGTCTTTAAACTCTGCAAAAATGATCTTGCTTAAAATATTTATTTCAGTGAGCAGAGACCCAGAAAGTCCTTAAAAGGGAGGCCTCTTCTTGCTGGCATTCTCTGGGGATGAGGAAGTACCAGGGGACTTCAGGGCTGGCATGCTCCTGCCCAGATCTGGGTTGTTTTGAAAATCTGCCAACCGCACACTCATGACGCTGCCTCTCTGCATGTGTTGGACGTTTCCACTCACACTTCTGGAAACACAGGACTTGGTGGGCGTCACCCTGACCTGCAGGGCTTGACTTGGCCACAGGCGTGGCCTGTGTTGTCCTGTGAACAGAGACTTGTTAGGAATCCTGCGGCTTTCTGCAGAGTGGCAGAGTCACATTGCGCTGTGGGCTCCCCATGTAAAGTGTTGACACATTGAATATAAGTGTTGAAGTCACACAGCAGCTCATACTGGGAACATGGATCCTGCCCCCAAGCACAGTCTTACTGTGCGTGTGCCCAGGGGACCCCATGCCCCTGCCTCAGGAAGGGGCTCAAGGGGACCACGTCTCTGTTGCTGTGCCCTCTGTTGCTGTGCCCTCTTCAACAAGGGGATGTCCTGGTTTGGGGCCTGGTTTGCTGGGTGGCAGCAGGAAGATGCAGCCCAGGTGTTGGGTGTGGTGCCCGGATGGCGATCTGTGTGTGTAGCCCTACGCAGGCTGACGCCCCCGGGGTGGAGTCCTGGAAGGGCTGTGTTCTGCAGGCGCCTGCCTGGCTCCTGGCGGCTGGCTTCCTCACCTTAGGACTCTGCAGTACTTGAGCGCATTAGTCTTGGTTATTAATCTTGGACTTGATGATGTTCCTTCAAAGATTTTCAGCTTTCATTGTTTGCAGACGCCGGGCGTGCGTGGTGGGGGATCTGCATTCTAGATTTTTTTCAAGTTAAGCATGGAAGACAAGATGTTCTTGAGCACACTATTTGCAAAAACCCAAAGAAGAAGAGGCAGAAGATTGACCATGGACAGGGGTCACTGCAGCATGAGAGCAGGGGACTTGAGCCGGGATTCCCCAGAGAAACACCAGTCGGCTGTGTGCCTGGAAGCAGGAGGGAGCTGTCTTTAGGATCTGGTGCTCAGGCTGGTGGGGCTGGTGAGCCTGCGGGGGCAGGGCTGGCCTGGGGTGGGTGAGGTCAGGAGGAAGGCACGCTGTGGCTTCAGGCTGTCCCAGACAGGCTTGTCTTGTAAGGAGCTGGGTCCTTTCCTCTTAAGTCCTCAACTGACAGGATGAGGCGGATTCAGTGTGTGGGGCCGCTGGCCATGACTGTGACAGAACACCAGAGACAAGCAACTTACCAAGAGGAGAGGTTACTTCAGCTCGGGGTTTTGGAAGTTTCCGTCCGTGACCAGTCAGCCTGTGGCTTTGGGCCTGGAGTGGCCCTCGACGGCAGGCAACTGTGTGGAGCAGCCTGTTACCTCCGGGCTGGGAATGCAAGCGAAAGGGAAAGAGCCAGGGTCCCACAGTGTCCTCCAAGGACATGCCCCTGGGACCTAAAGACCTGTGGGCCCCCCGCCCTGAGGTTCCCACCTCCTGGTAGCAGCAAGCTGGGGACCCACCTGGCCTTCCACACACGGGCTTTGTGGACCACTCCAGACCCCCACTGCAGCCCCCGTCCTGGAGGGCACCTGCTCTGCTCACAGCTCCTGGCCTCCTCTGTGCCCACCTAACAAGACGCTCTCCAAGTGCTCAGCCATCACAGACTCAGCCGCTCAGTGCTCCTGTGGAGTCACTGCCTCTGAGGAGCAGCAGGCGGGGCTGTGTCCTCCACGTAGGAGCCCCTGGGACTCCACAGAGCAGGGTCTTGGCCACCATCACCCTACCCGTGAAAGTCAAGGGTCAGCAGGGCAGTTAGAGGGCAGAAGGGTGCCCCGCTGGCCTGTGCTCTCTAGCCCCTGATGCCCTCTGCCTCCCCAGCCTCAGGTTTGGCCCTAATCCCCCAGTGACTCTGGGGCTGTCCTCGTAAGACAAGTGACACCTGCCACGCTGCACACCTGTACTGCAGGCCAGCAGGCTCCAGCAGGAGGATGCACCTGCTGAGCCCCACGGGCACTCTGCATTCTGCCCCAAAATGCCCAGAGGTCGGTTCTGATGCACATACACCCCAGCCTCACCCTGGTACACCTGGTGGGCTCTCATGAAAGGCATCTCTCGTTTGCAAATGAGAGAAACCCAGCTCATGCTGGTGTAAACAGGAAGGGAACAGTTCCTCATGTATTTTGAAGTGCAAGGAATTCTGGTTTCAGGCCTGGCTGGATCCAGGTATTCAAATGCTCCATGTCGCCACTTGGGGGCATTGTGACATAGCCAGACGTTTTAGTTTTCTGGTCACTTCTGATAACAGAAATGTTACTCTGTCTGGTCCGACTTGGGACAGAGTACTATGTTTATACAGACACAGTGACCAGGCCCGGGTAGAGGACCTGCAGCTGAGGCCCAGGTGAGTGGACAACAACCCTGCCTTAACCTCCAGGAACGGAGGCTTGTAGACAGCAAAGCTTGGGTCAGAGGCCACAGCTGCCCATGAGAACACCTGGCAGCTGCAGGTCTTTTCGGTGGCGGTTTTCCTAACCACTTCATTCAAGGCCAGCGATGTCACTCTGGTGCCCCTTGTGGAGGCCAGGACCACCCTGTGGAGCCTCTGCCCGGTGTTCAGCTGAATGCCTTCACGAGCACCCTCAGGCTAACGGCACGTACTTCCATGTGGCCTGACCCGCAGCAGGCATCCAGCCAGTGTGCAGAGAAAGGGGGCTGCCAAGCCACGGCCCTGCCGGAAGGCGGGGTTGGTGGGAGGAAGTCCCCCATCCTCCCTTCCCTATTTACAGGCCCATGGACTCAGGACCCATGCATGGGGTGACGCCCAGCGACAAAGAGCCTGGGGAAGGAGCCTGTGCTGGGCGTCCCCTGTAAATAAGTTCAGGCCCGGGAGATCAAGTGGAAACAGGCTGTGGGCCCCGGAGGATTGATTTTGCAACTTCTCCCTCTCCCCAGCCCCTTCTCCCTTTCTCCTTTTCTTGTGTGGAAATTGAAATGATGGCTAGAGGGGTAGCAGCCACCTTGGACTATGAGGCAAAGATGGAAACCACATACGCACACGCAGCAGAGAACGGAAGGAGCCTGGGTCTCCGTCATTCCCCCACCACAAGCTTCCTGGCTCTCTGGCTTCTGGGCTCCATTGGAACAAGCAGACAACGTTCCCCAAGGCTGAGGCAGTTCTGCTGTGCACACTTGAATCTCACCCGGCGCCACCCTTCCTGCCGAGTACTGATGCTTACCCTTGGTGGGTTTGGCGTGGGGTGCTGGGTCCCTCCTTTGCTCCTCTTGGTGGTCATCTAAGGCATTTGGTCACCTCTGGAGATCAGGACACTGGAGAGTGGCCACCTCCCCCCAGCCAACACAGTATCCAGCCGAATCCCCTGGGAGATGCACACTTGAGCCCAGAGCCCGTGGACAGCCTTTCCTGCACCTGGGTTGCCCCCAGGCCTCGGCACGTCATGCCCACATTCTTCTGCAGAGGGCCCTGCACCACCTGGGCCCCGTTGCCTCCCGAGGGCCCGTCTGGCCTCTCCACTGGGAGCTTCAGTCTGTGCTCCTGGTTCTTCACAGACTCTTTCTGCACAGAGAACCATAGAGAGTAAGTTGCCATTGCCCCCTGACTGCTGACCTGTCCCCTTTGTCTAAACGTGACCGGGAACTGTCTGGCAGGACTTGGCAACAGACATCCAGGCCTCGCAGAGTGCAATCTCCAGCTCTGCATATCTCCGCATGTTATTCCTAATTAATTATATTTTATTGAAGCAATTAGCTGACTGACAACGTAGGTCTAACAGTAATGAAAGGCCGTGTCTTTTCACACGCTGGTGATCAGAAGGCACGGCCAGGCTCTTGGCGCCTCCTTCCCTGGTGCCTCCTGGCTCTCTGCCTTTCCTGATGGCTGGTCCCCAGAGCAGCAAGCACAGCTGTGCGTGTCCTGGGCCACAGTGGCGCCCTGGGAAGCTGGGCTGAGCCGTCTGATTTTCACACCTCTGCGCTGCTCCTTGGTGGCGGAGGAGGGTTCGCATCGAGGCATCAGATGAATTTCATAGTTTTTGCCTTTTCTTAAATGCCCAGTGGCACAGAAGCACCGGTGCCCCTGGCTCCCTCCTGGAGCCTAGCGTCTTAAATGTGAGAAGGAGGCCCGAGTCCTTGATACACGTGGGCTGGGCCAGGACACAGCAGGGGCAGGGGCACCACAGCCGTGTCTTCAAGGCCCAGTTTCCCATGAGTTTGAGTGAAACACCAAACGCGGGGACTGAAGGCATCAGTGTGAGGACAGGGTGTTCTTTCCAGGGGTGTTGTACGCAAGTGCTGAGTGTCCTGGTAGCCTCGGAGCACCACCAGCACCTCGGAGCACTTCCCTAGGCTGGCTCTGTTGGGGCCTGGGGACCCAGGTGGCAGGCAGTGGGCCTAATCCCATCTAGCCCCTGCCCTGCAGCAGCTGCTCAGACGCCTTGTCGGGCTCCGGGGGGGGGCACCAGCGCAGCTGCTTTGGAAACATTTGGCAGGGTCTCCAAGCCAAGCTTGAGCCTGCCTGTGCATTTCTGCAGAACTTCCACTCTCAGGTGTTCTCCCCGCAGAACCACATGCTGGTGTCCACGGTGTTCACAGGGAATGGATGCAGGTGGTCAGCTGTCCAGGGGAGGGCAGAGCATGCCATGCAGGTGACAGAGGTGAGATCACTGGTGTCGAGCAGGGCCAGGCACAAGGTGGCCCCCTGCGTGGGGATCCCAGGAGGCACAGGCACATGGGGCAGGTGGGACCAGTGTGTGAGCCCTGGTGCAGCTCCCACAGACCACCCAGACCAGGCCAGGCGTCACCTCTGGTTCTGCAGGTGGGACGTCTGGGACGGTGCGCTGGCCGGGGTCCTCGTGCGGGCTTTGCGGGGGGCCTGGCTCCTTCCTGCTTCATCCCGCAGAGGCTGCCTGCATTCCCTGGCCCGCGGCCCCCTCCCTCCGTCCCTGCTTCCATCTGCACACCTCCCACAGCCCTTCCACCCTCTTTTGAGGTGTGTTCTTTGACACTCACACATGGTTGTGGGTTCGCTGTGACAGGTTCACACGGGCGCGAGCTTGATTTGCCCCGTTCGGCCCCAGCGCTCCCCCTGCTCCCCTCCCCACCCGGCCCCCTCCTCTGCTCTCAGCCCCCTCTCTTCATCACAGGTGTCTTTTCCTCATTGGAGCATCCTAGTGACACACGGCAGTGGCTCTGCAGCACACGAGCGTGCACGTGGCAGGACTCCGTCCATCTCACCCCCAGCTGTCCCCTGCTCTGCCTCCGCGCATCCCCCTCCTATTTCATGAGATTACCTGTTTTCGCTCCTCTTTTCTCTCTAGCTTCCACACATGAGGAAAAGCGTTGGGCCCTTGACTTTGAGTCTGGCTTCACTTAGCAGGATGTGCTCCATTTCCATCCATTTACCTGCAATGGCATCATTCCATCCTTCTTCATGGCTGACTAAAGCTCCATCGGGTCTACACACCCATTCTCTTGATCCGTTCGTCTGCCCGTGGGCACCCAGGCTGGTTCCGTGCGTTGGCTGCTGTGAACTGTGCTGCTGTAGACGTTGGGATGCGGTGTCCCTGTAGCGTCCAGTGCAGCTCTCCTGGACAGATGCCCGCAGCGGGAGCTGGTGGCGTGGGGTTCCGTGCCTGGGTTCTGAGGAGCCCTGCCACTCTCCACACCGAGGCACGGGTGTTCCTTTCTCTCCACTGCCTTGCTGGCACTCATTATCTTTTCTCTTTTCTTGATACTGGGGATTGAGGGGTGCCTCACCACTGAGCTGCAAACCCAGCCCTTTCTATGTTTTATTTTGAGACAGGATCTGGCTAAGTTGCTGAGGCTGGCCTTGAACTTTCCACCCTCCTGCCGATGTTCTTGATGGCTGTCATCCTAACCAGGGATGGAGTCTCAGTGCAGTTTTGATTCACATTTCCCTGACTGATGAGGATGTTGAACACTTGTTTCATGTATTTGTTGGCTATCTGCTTTGCTTCTTTTGCAAAACATGTATTCAGTTCATTTGTCTATTTATTTACGGGGTTATTTGGTGTTTTAGGTGTTTTTTTTTTTTTTAATTTCTTCATATATTCTGGGTATTAATCCTGCAGGATAGCAGCTGGCAAAGGGCACCCCCACTCCATGGACTCACACTGTTCGTTTCCTGCCTCGGTTTGGTGACTGGGCCCCTATCTAGGGCCCACCCAGACTGTCCAGGACCTTCTCCCATCTCAGGGTCAACATGATCACATCAGCAAAGTCCTTGTGCCCCATAAGGGGGTTGGGACATGGCACCTGGGAAGGCCTCTTTCCACACTGCCTGATGGCAGTGTGGTTATGGGCTGACCGGCAGGTGCCTGGATGGACAGGGGGCATCTGGGGCCTGCAGTGTCCTGCACCCAATCTCAGGCTTGCTGACAGTGCCCAGCCAGACCTGAAAGCTGACCAGCCTGTGCCCTTATGTGTGCACATTACACACCGTTCAAATTCACAAAGGGAAACCCAGCCCCCCTATGGCCACTGCCCTGTAGCACTAGCCACCTGTGCTTAGAGGGGCACAGCACTACCTGGCTCACGTGACCACTGCCACACGGTGACAATGTGGGACAGTAGGGGTGAGGTGTGGAGCCCGGGGCAGCCCAGCCTGCTCCTCTGTGTTCCCCCTTTGGTTCCATTTTACCTACCGTGCCCAGAAAAGTAACCTCACCATGGAACATGGGGGACTTCCGTCTTCAGGGGCCCTGACAGACTCCAGGGAGCCCGTACAGACATCTGTGGGGGGTGATCATCAGCACTGGTCCCCACTTGTCTTCCAGGTGCCAGCCAGATGGCTGCTGAGACCCAGGACCACACGCCTGGCCTGGCCTTGGATGGCACCAAGCTCTCACATGTCTCCTCTCTGTAGTGCAGCCTTTAAGGTTCTGGAAACTGCACAGTTTAGAGAACTGTGGGGCGGGTCTGTTGAAAGGAAAGCTCCCAGGGTGTTCTCAAGCCTGGGCGGGGCGGGGCTGGCTCACCTGCAAAGGACGCAGAGCTCGCTGCTGTGGGGACCTCGTGGCTGCTGCAGTGTGGCAGGGCACCCTCCTTGGAGAGTGCTCCTGGCCTGGAGCCCCCAGCACCAGCGTCAGGCCAAACCTCCCACAGCGGGGACTCAGGGAGAAGCCCACTGAGGGTCCCCCGCCCCGTAAGGAACAGAAGTGGGACCCTGACGGTAAGCACCTCAAGATCAGACCAGCTCCTCTGGACCAGACGTTACCTCGGTGAAGAAGCAAACAGAAGACAAGCGTCACAACACAAGGTCTCCCAGAGACCAGGAGCCACTGTGGACGGGCCTGCTGTCCACATGGCGCTAGGGTGGAGCCCATCCTGTACATTTTGGAATCACTTTGAGGAAGAAATGGTCTGAGGACGCCCTGCGTGGTCCAGGCAGCAAAAGCCACCACACATGAAACCACCCAGAGTGCTGGTGGCTCTTCTGTCACACTCTGACCTCCCTGCAGATGAATGTCCTTGACTGTCCAGCGCCCCAACCTGGACACAGGGAGGGGAGGACCAAGAGATACAGAGCTAGGAAGCATCCACAGGCAGTCTGGCTGCCGCTGCCCGGGGCCTCACGCTCCTGGTGGGCCCGTCTTGCTGTCCTTGTGTGAGAGCAGCTTAGAGCAGCTTCACCCAGAGAGAACGAGGGCCCATGGAAGTGAAGGGCCCCGTCAAGAGCTGCGCAGCCCAGGAGGGGCAGCGACCTGTGTCCGGTGCAGAGAGCGGGCAGCGAGCCTGCTAGTGTGGGCTCTGACCTCGGCTGCAGACGGGAGGCGCACAGGGGCCATGAGTGCGGAGCCTTTCCTACAGGGTCTCAGGAAAGAACCCGTGTTCATCTGTCCATGCACACCCACCCTTCCATTTGTGGACCCACACACTCATCCGCACACCCATCTGTCCAACATCCATCCATCACCTTTCATCTTTCCATCTGTCCCTTTACCTGTCTATTCATCCACTTATCTACCCACCCGTCCATCCTCCTTCCATCCATCCTTCTATCTGTCCATCTGTTCAGTCATTCATTTACCCATCTATTCAGCCACCTGTCCACCTTCCCACCCATCCATCTGATCATCCTTCTGTCCATGCTGGATACCAAGGCTTTCTGACCGTCAAGCTGACATGGTCCCTGCTCGCACAGGTCTAATGTTCTGACTGTCCCTCCTCACCAGTCTTGTGTTGTGGCCTCCTGATGCCACCCTCATTACACCCCCACTGAGCGTCCACCCTCGGGCTCAGCTGGTAGGTCTGGTTTCAGGACTGCCTCAGTGGCTACCAGGCAAGGGAAGGCCAGGCAGAGCCAAGGAGGCCGGTGAAAGTACCATCCAGACCGCGCCATGAGGCTGCCCCCGGCCCCTGCTGCTGCTTGGCATGTGGCCCCAGAGCTCACCGGAGGCACTCGGGGGAGGTTCTAAAGATCCTTCCTAATAAAAGATGCCTGGGCTGCAGCTGGGCCCAGGCACGCCCTCTGGTCAGCCTGCCTCCCCTCTCTCTCCTCTCCCCTTCCTCTCTGGCCCTCTCTTTCACGCTCCCGCCCTCCTCCTCGGTCCCCCACCTTCATCCCTCTCTCTCTCTCCATCTCTTCCTCTTTCTCTCAACATCCTGCTGACCCTCCCTCCTCCTCCCACCCTGCCCAGCAACCCTGCTGGGTCTGCATCTCTACCCTGAGCCAGCTGCGGGGTATGGGACACACGCCCTGGCACCAGCTGTCGCCTCTAAAAATACCTCCAGCGTGAGCAGCAGCAGCAGGTGCTGGAGCCCGGCCATCGGAACCATCCTCTTCTGAGCCAATGATCAGCAGCAGCCGGCAGCACTCAGCCCGGCTTCCGGCTGGAAAGCATTTATATGGCGATGTCTAAAGCCCCATGATTTGGGCGGAGGGCTCTGGCGCTTCCCCCCGGATGCAGTGCCTCCCACACGGGCTGTTTGTACTCAGGCTGAAACACTAGCAGCAGGACTGGAGACCACTGCAGTGCATGCGGGAAGGGCCACAAGCTCTGCCCTGGCCAGGCCCCAAGGAGGCCTGGGCCCCAGCATGGGGAACAGAGGGCGGACTGGGTGCCACAGCCTCGTGCTCCTCTGTGCTGAGAGGCTTGCTAGTGGGGAGCAGCCTACCACCCCTGGGTTTTCTGGAGGCGTGTGGAAGTGGGAGCCCCCTGCCCTGTGCCTGCTCCCACAGGGCCGGGCAAAGCTCCATTGCTCTTGGGCCATGAAATGCAAACACCGACCAGAGGGCAAGGTGGCTGCTGGCATCCTGCCCTTTCATCTCAAGACGGATTCAAGATGACGACTCAAGCTTTAGCCTGACATTTTCAATGAGTGAGCCCATGCTTGAGCCAGTTTCCTCCCTACACTTGATTTTCTGTCTATAAAATGGGCCAATAATAGCACCTATGACAGAGAAGTCATGTGCTGATTTCCTGGGGCTTCCGTAACAAAGTAGCATGAATCAAGTGCTAAAAACAGCAGAAGTGTGTCCTCTCACAGTTCCAGAAGTCAGACAGAGTCCACTCTCAGGGCTGCGCCTTTTCATTAAGCTGCACGGCTCACGATAAAGGTCTCCTGGCCAGCAGGGGAGCTGACCTAGGGTGTGCTCCACTTCCGGCCACAGACTGAGCTTTGCCCATGAATAAGCTGCCTCCCTGGGTCTCAGGGTCCTCTCCATCCTCTCCTCTGCAACCCTGGCTTCTCTCTGTGCCCCCAAAGCCAAGGCGGCCCCACAAGGCCACTGCCTGTCCTCTTGGGACTGAGTGGTTTTAACTCAACTCACCCACGTGGAACAGAGAAGCAGCCTTAAAGTCTCCCATGGGAGACTGCGCACTGGAGCCCTCCCGCAGGTGCAGGGCGGCCCTGGTGAGACCTGCTCTGCGCAGCCGCACCCCGCCCACCCGCGGTCAGAGGCAAGACGCAGAGGCAAGGGAGGCCAGCGCTGACTGCAGAGGGACATCAGCCCCCACATAGGATGGACGAGGACGCTCTGATGAGAATCTCCGCCCCTCGCCACCCAGACAAACTCCTCCCCCGAGGCGTGCCCGCCTTCTAGGGTCGACTGTGATGGTGGTGCAGTTACCAGCGCCACGTCTTCATGAACTGGGGCGGCTGCAGCCTCCCTCTTGATGGGGCCCAGGAGCACCAAGTTCAGGATCCGCAGAGGCAGAGAGCCCAGGCCCGCCGCACCCTGTGCCTCCTGGTGCCTTGCTCGTCCCTGAGCTAGTCCCGACCCCACGACCGAGTCTGCATGGTGCTACTGTGGAAGAACTCCTGGGACCCGGTCGCAGGAAGAGCAGAGGCGGGTGCCTGGAGCTCTGGAGGCGGAGGTCCTGGGCAGGGAGCCTGCACCTGGTGAGTCCCGTTGCTTCCTTGCCCTTCGGGAAAGTGGAAGGCTGACAGCCCGAGGAGTGAAGGGAGACGGAGAAGGCAGCTCGCCCTCCTGTCCGGCCCGTCCGAGCACTGACCTGCCCTGCAAAGCCTTGTGACCTCGTCGCCTCCTAAAGGCCCACCCTTCACTGGAGGTTAATTTCCGACATGTGGACTGTGGGGCCACATGGAGACCAGGTGCCCCTCGTGGGAACTGGGCTGCCAGCCCGGGGCCCTCATGTTGCTGTGAAATCCCATCACCCTCCGCATGAGAGTGAGCCATCAGTCAGGATTCCACCCGGGAGCAGAACCAGGTATGTGGGGTGGCTGCAAGAAGGAGGGTCAGAGGTCAAGCAAAGTCACAGACAGGGTGGCACGGGGGACACAGCAAAGGATCGCAGCCAGGCTGTTGCTCTGCCATAGGCACACTGTGGAGGAGGCTGGAGTACCAGGGCCAGCAGGTGATGTTGGAGCCGTGCAGGTGTAGGTGAGCCGCCAGGTGAGAGCTCACGCCTCTGTGGCACACCTGGGCCCAACCAGCCGCTGCCGGGCCTCGTGCCTACGCTGACTGCCTCGTGGAACGGGGCTGCTCTGGGAGCGGGGCTGCTCTGGAGCCTGGCACGAGGCCTGCTGAGGCAGAGACGCCTCCTCCCTGCACCGGGGTGGGGCTCCGTGTGAGTGCCGTCAGAGGCTGGAGACACGGTGTGGAGCGCAGGCAGCGTGGGTGCCCCGCCGTGCCGCAGCCCCTCCTCTGCTTGGCAAGTGGAGCTGTTGTTTCTCTCTTTCCTTTCCTTTTCTGTGTGTGAAATCTACACACTTGAACCCTTGACGTCTATATCATTAATGACACTTCCTAGGTCCCAGCAGCATGTCCTGGCCTCCCTGAGCCAGGTGCACACAGATGGCACGTCACAGTGTAGGACAGCCTTCTTCCAGGCTTCCAAGACCTTTCCTGTCCTCAGCCTCCCAGCCTGTCCCTCCTGGTGCACACGTGCGTACGCGTGCTACCAACACATGCCTGTGTGTTGCACACACACACACACACACACACACCATAGACCCTGGGCTGCGTCTGTGTTGCTCTGGGCCTCTGTGGGCCTCCGTGGGCCTTTCTGCCCCAGGTCCCCACAGGCTGTTCATCCTTGTGGACCTCAGCTTACTGGCTCCGTCTCACTTCCCTAGGTCTCAGCCCCAAGCCGTCCCCTGTCTCCCACTCTTCAGGGTGGGGAGCAGGCCAGGCTTGACCTGGGACCTCGGTCTTCTGTGCTCCTTACCTCCCAGTGTCCTCCAGAGCCAGCCAGCTCAGACTCTGTCCCTTGCAGAGTCCCCACCCAGTGCCCTTGGGAATGGGAAGGGATGGCATGGGGCTTCACCTGGTCTACCCAGTGAAGCCCAAGGTCCCTCTGCTGGAGAAGAGCCTGCAGCTTCATCCCCCAGTCTCAGTGCTCATCCAGGAAAGGCCCAAGAGACCATGGGAGTAGAGTGGGACAGTCAAGCCTGTCATACAGGTGTTGAGCCTGCCCCTGTGGTGCCAGCTGAGTGCTGTGCTGGCTCGGCGTGCACAGTGGACTGCAGGCAAGGTCACACCCACCTTGTGGGACAGCAGCCTGGCTCCCAAGCACCTCACTTGCTATAGTGGGGTCTGGGCCTGGCAGAGGGGTGGCCAGGAAGGTGACGATGCCCTGAACCCAGACCTGCCACAGCGGGATGCTGGTGTGAGCCCCAGGGCTCGGCTGGCAGAAGGAGGGCTGAGGGAAACTAGACGTGGCGGCCAGATGGCTCAGGGGCCAGGAAGGCCTTCAGGATGGGGGTGCTGGGTCCAGTCCCTGTTTGGATAGGGAGGGAAGCCAAGCCAGGCCTGCAGCCTAGACCCCTGCCCGGGGCGTGGCCCATCAGAGCTGGCGCAGGCAGAGGAGCAGCAGGGCAGCAGATGCCATTATCTGTGAGACCAAGCGCGGGGCACAAGGACCCGGGACCTTGGAACCCTGGCAGCTCTGGTCAGTCACAGGCGCACCATGACCTGGGCCCCCCGACGATGCGGCTCCCCGCCCTTGTTGCACACTTTAGGCAAATCGCCAGCCCCAAGGCCAACAGCTGACCTCCAGGGTGGCACTTCTGGGGAGTGATACCCTAACCAACCCTTGGCAGGCAGAATGCTTAGGAAGAGGAATTAAGTTACTTAAAAAAGCAGTGAAAGAAATAGAAAAGGCAAGATTTAATGAAAGTGTGTTTTCTATGTTTTGAAAAAGGAGCCAACCTCACTTTTTGAAACAACTGGGTATTTAAATCTAGCTGACAGAGCCTGCTTGGGAGACCTCTCTGGTTTAACAAAGGTGAGAAGCAGGGAAGACGTGGGGACGTGGAGCAAACAGCGTCCATGTCCTTGGTTACTCCCTGTGACGCGATTGCCCTGTGGCTGTGGGAGGGTCACAGGCAGCACTGGACTTGGGTGACCCACAAAGGGCTGTAGAACCTCAGTGTCTTCCTCGGCGCTGAGCTTCTGCAACCTCAGGGGACGGTTCCTGTGTGCAAGGTCCTTTCCTGGTCCCTGGTTTCTGCTTTATGTCTGAGTGAGTCCTGGGTCCCAGGCATGACAGTCACGGCCTTCCTGATGAGGACATGGCCCTGCCACGCCGGCTTGGCCATCCTCAGCTTCTGGAGACTGTGGTGCTGCTTCCTTGCCGAGCACCCATGACAAGGAGGCTGGCAAAGGTCGAGGGTGCCTCTGGCAGGCCACCTCCTTCAGGAGCAGATGCAGGAGCTAACAGCCCTTCAGAGCCTCACCCTGGCCGCCTCGCAAGTGCAGCCTGTGTGGAGACGTGTGCAGGTGTGCAGAGTACAAAATAAAAGCATTCTCCGCACAGATCTTGCTGGAGGCCTTCTATGTAAAACCAGCTGTACAGTCCTGGGCTAATTGTTAGTTATTTTTTGTTATTGGGGACTGTGTTCCAGGCAGGTGACGGTCATCTTTAATAATGTTCACATCACTCATTTATGACTGAAGGACTGAAGGGAGCACTCTGTGTGACAGCCACTCCAAGTCTAATTAGGGAGAAGAAAAATCAGAAAAGTAAGTACTTTGCAAGCTGGCATCTCTGAAATAAGCAATTAAAAGCAACCTTGAAGGCAGTTCATAGCTCTCCATCACTCGCAGAGACAGACGGGCATCGGTGTCTGCTTGACACCCTCCCAGATCTGCACCCGGGATTGCAGAGGGACCCTCGGCTGCGCTATGCCAGGCACCTGGCACCTCCTGCTGGGCGCTGTCTGCCTTGTGCTCTCGGCTCAGCTCGGTAGCCTGTTCTCCCTGTTCTAGACCTGGACAGAGGAAGTGCTGCTTTCTGGCACTGCAGAAAGGGTCTGGGTCCCACAGGCCAGAGGCATCAGCAGGTTCTGCAAGGTTTGGGGGCCTGAGGTGAAATCAGGACATTATCTTCTCCAATCTGGGATCCCACACTAGCCTGCATGTGTCAGCTGCAGGTTTGCTCGGGGTTTTGTCTTTTGGGACCCCCGGCTGCTTCCAGCCCCCCATCCCTGCCCCTCCACGCTATTCACAGGACCACGTTGCACCATCTAGTTTCCTGACTGGAGTGGCCACCAGGCCTCGGGCTGTGCAGCCTGCGCCATCTGCCACCTGGAACACCAGCTCCAGGCCCAGCTCCAGGACAGGTGGGGCCTGCCGGTGGCTGCGTGTTCCTCTCTGGCAGTTCTCTCCCCATGGCACCAGTCAGCCTGCCATCACTACTGGCACCACCGTTGCCCATGTGGCAGAGTGGCTAGGGCCAGTCTAAGTTTGGCAGAAACCAAAGGCTTATGATACAGGAAGAAATGGAGGCAGGGAGGCAGGGAGGGAAGAGGAAGCGGGCCCTGATGGCTTGGAAGGCATCAGAAAGCACCCAAGGCAGCTCCGACTCAAGTAGCCAAAATCCCAAGGAGAAGAGGGCGGAGATGAGGGGCTGGCCCTGCGTGCGTTTTCCTTCGAGTGGCATGACTCCTTGGCTGCACGTTCTGCATGAGGGAGGAGGCAGGAGGCAGCGGCTGAGCGGCTGAGAAGTGGCTCAGGCTGGGCTTCCTTCCAGTGGCATGGTTCTTTGTGTGGGCAGGCAGGTTCACTCAGGGTCTGTGTAAAGGGGAAGTCGGCTACTACAGGCGCTGGCAGAGACGGGCCGCATCTGGACTCCTGGCACACAGCCAGAGGAGGGGATGCTGGTCCTCCCATTGGGGAAACTTCTGCCTTGCCCCCCTCTGTGATGTCCCCCTAACAGAGGAAGGACATATACGTACATCACACACACACACACACACACACACAACACACTTAGATAGCAGACGACAAATACAAGAGCATCCACAGCAACATCACTGGTTAATCCACAAACTGGAAACCACCCAAACATCCCATCCATAATAGAATGAATGAGTAGACTGTGGGGTCCTCACAGAGGGGAGGACTGTGCACCATGCAGAAAGGACCAGGCAGTGCCCCTCGAGCCCTGTGTTGCTGGCAGGTAGAGCAGCACTTACCTTTGGAGGAGGGGGTGCACTGGGAACGGGGGCTCTCGGCTCTCCTGATGCGCTCACCTTGACCCAGGTGCCTGCAACTCTGTGGGTGTGCTCCCATGAAGATGCTCCCAGCCACACATCAGCCTGTGAATTTGCCATAGGCGTATTCAATGACAGTTCTAGCTAGACAGAGAGAGAGATCCCTGCATGTCACAGAGACGGTTGGGCACGGCCAGGTCTTTGTCTTGGTGCTCGGTGTCTGTGTCCCCTTCTGCCCTCCCATCCATGTAGTCTCCCCACAATGTATTGTCTGCACCTTCAACACTGTGGACTCTTTCCACAGAGATGATGGTGGCCTCGCGGTGGTGACGGCTCGCATCTGACTGTCTTATTCCAGATGCTGTTCCAGGCTCGCTGGATTAGCTCATTAACCTTTGTGAGCAGCCCTCGAGGTAGGGCTTATTCACCTTGCCCAACGTCACCAGGGAACAGCAGAGAAGGTTCTAAAACCAGCATCAGGCTCCAGAGCCCACATTGGCCCTGGCCATCAGGGTGTCTCACCTCTTTTAGTGATAAGAGTTTCTTTATATCAAATTTTGTGCCAGATACTACAGAGAGCCCAGCACCCAGTAAGGTTCTTCTTTCCCGTGCCTCTAATACCCAGCATCAAATTGGTAACCATTGTTTGTTCAATCAACGAATGGATAGATGGGTGGATGGATGGGGTTTGCAAAAAGTGGCACCTCTGTAGCCTGCCTCTGAGTCTGTCTGCTGTCGGGGTCTGGAGTTGAACAGTCCCTGAGAAAAGCAGCAGAAGCTCAGGCACCCTGCCGTGCCAAGTATGGCTTGGAGCCATGTTCTCACCTGGAGATGCCCTTCAAGAAGATTCCTGTGCTCACACCAGAGATCCTGATTTGATAGGTTTCTGATGGATCCTGATTCCCTGCATTTCTAGCAGATTCCCAGGGCTGCTATTCCCAGGTCCCAGGTCCTGCAAGCGGAAAGAACACCAGATTCTGCAGAGCCTTGGGCATCATCTCCTTCTCAACCACCCTTGGTCCCAAAGCCCTCAGACAGTTGGACCCAGTAGACGTGATGGGAAAATGCTGTCTCGGGCGAGTCCTGGGAGCCCTGCAGGTGGGTGTGCTTGCGGGAGGGCGTGTGCCTTCCAGCAGCCCCCAAGCCCGGTCCACACTTGGCTGTGCAGCCCTGCTCATCGGAGCCAGCAGCCTTCTGCCTCCGGGCCATTTATAGTGCTGCTGCTTGTGAAGCGAAAGCAGTTTGATGTGTAATTGCAGGAGGAAATGGGAACTTGCTGAGCATGGCAGGATGCAGTGCCTTATCGCCCTCATGTGCAGCCACCGCCTGCTGGAATTGCCAGCAGATCCGCACCATCGACAGAACGCTGACATTTTTCATGGGCTGCCGTGTTCTGAATCAACGCTGCAATGGTGCGATTAGAGGAGGGAGGGAAGGAAACATTCCCGGCTCGCGGTGACACATCCGCGGCGAGTCCTGCCCCCTCCCTATTACCTGCTGTCTCCTGCGATATGCAAAGCAGCTGCTCTAGCCACACCACCCCCTCACATTACCTGAAAATTGAATTTTATTTGGTGGCCTGCATATAATTTACGACGCTCCACCCACACACTTCAGTTCTCATTTAGTCTTCATCCCAGCTGGCCGGCAGACAGAACCCCCGGTACTCCTGTGGGCTTGAGCCCCGTGCCCCAGCTCCCCATGGAGAATGGGGTGCACAACTGCCCTGCCACACTTTCTCCAAAATGCCACGATGCCTCTTTCCTGAGGAACAGGAGCTTCCATCAGCCATAGCTGAGGCATGGAGTCGGGGGCCCGCGGACCCCAGCTCCACAGCACAGCAGCTGCATTCCTACGTGGTCAGACACGTCCAGGGAGGTGCCCGTCCCAGCAGAGCACATCAGTAAAGGAGAGGGTAGACTTCAAAGTTTCCTTTTAGGGGTTCTCTTCTAAAAAGCCAACCTCCTCATCCCTCTATTTCAAATCTTAAAATGCTGTTCAAAGAAGCTCATTTGAGAGATCTTGGCTACTCAAGCTCCACTGTAGGAAAAAGTGAGGCTTGGTCAGATTTACTCTTTTTTTTGATCAAGTGGGTTTCAGTAATACATTCTTGAAGCCACCACGGTAGTCAAGCCTGTCTGTCCCAGCTGCCTGTGCCCTCTGCAGTCTCCTGCCCTCCCCACTCCTGGCACTGCATGGACGGGTGTCATTTCCATGGGTGATGCCCGTGGGATCACTGGGCATGTGCCCTCTTGCACTGGCTTCTCTCACCAGCTTGCTGATCTGGAGGTCTGCTGCCTGTTTCCTCTATGGTCACCTCCTGATGGCACCCTGAGCTGCATGAATAAAGCCTCCGTCCACATCCACGTTCAAGTCCAGTCCTCCATTTCCACCTAGCTGGGGAACAAGCCTCAGGGCGCACAACCTGGACACTGAGAAATGGACCATGGTTCAGCAAAGTGATCAAACCCCGTGCTCCCAGTGGTGGTGTGGACGAGCCAAGTTCCTGCACGTCCTGCTGGGTCCAGCAGCCATCAGGCAATGGTGTGTAGCCAGCGGGCAGGGCATCCTCTCACCTTCCCCGCGTCCTCTATGTGTCTTCTGACCTCAGCCTCTTAGCCTCCCTTAAGTGGTGTTGCGTGTCTCAGGACTGATTACATACTCTGGACCCGAGTTTGCAGGATGGGCATAGACGTGTGTGTTTACGTACATGGGGCTGTTGTCTCTGGTGGGGCTTGCCACCTGCGGCTCACCTTGCTGTTTTCTGGAGATGGTCTTTCAAAGAGAGAAAGTTCTAACTTTGATGGAATCCAGTTTATCAGCGTTTCCTTCCAGGGTTCATGCTGCTTATGTTCTAAGAAATCTCTTCTTACCCCAAAGCCACAACACGTTTTCTCCTGTTCTCTCCTGAGAGTTCTAGCCCTAGCTCCTGTGCTCAGCTCTCTCCTCTGCGTTAACTTCCTGGAGCCTGGTGGGTGAGCCGGGACACGGGATGTGCCTCTGACTGCAGCCTCTGTGCCTGGACTTCCCTGCCAGTCTCAGCCCTGTTTTTAGTGGTGACTCTCTTGTGTCCCCCTCACACTCTCTGTGGAAGGCTGGGTTCTACACGGTAGAACATTCCACTACCCAGAGTTTCTGCCCAGGAGCTGATACTACATAATTGTGACTTCCAAGGAGTGTCACCAAAGTGTCAAAGGTCAAGTCAGCCAGTAACACGTGGACCTGAACCTCCAGGGACCTTCATGCTCAAACAGCGACCCAGGAGAATGCTAGCCTGCAGCTCGTACCTGCCATAGTGCTGGGATCTAATGTAGCCTGGCTCTAATTTAGACTTGTACAGCCAGTCCCGGGTCTGCTGGCTGATAGAATAACAGATACATAGGAGAATTCGTTTGCAACTCTGAGCCCCGAGTGAACGACATCTTGAGGGTGAACGTGGATGATTTGTGGAACGTGGATTGCGGTGTGTTTATGAGATAGATGGCGTTCGGTGCCGTGAGGCCCAGGTCGGGTTGTGTTAGCGGCCTCTGCGTGATCCAGCGCCCCTCTGGGGGCGAGCACGGGCCCCAGCGCGCGCTCAGTAGGGAAAGCCGTGGTGGAAGTTGCTACTGTGGCTCTGGTCCTGCGAGTGGGTACCTGGTTTGTGTCCACTAGCGGACGTTGGGGAGCGTAGCAGACACTCGAGACGCTCACAGGAAGCTTCGCGCCAGGCCCAGCCCCCTCCTCCGCTGTCACACAGGCTACCAGAGCCACCCTCTTCCTTGTGTGACAGCCTGGCCAACCACACCGCGCCAGACTGCAGCCAGCGAGTCCTGGGCTGCGACGCTGGTGGGTCTCGGCAGCTGCCCACCCTCACTGGCCCTGCGTCCTCGCCTGGGCCCTCCTTTCCTGTCACACGGGGAATCTCTGCTGGCTGCTCAGCTTTGGAGCAGTGCATAGATCATCGGTCCTGGTCTTCTTCTTGAGCTGGGGTGTCCTCCACCCAGCCTCACCCGGCTGCAGAGGTGCCTCCGTGTGCCCTTTGCTGAAGGCAGGTGGCAGAGGCAAACATGGCTGTTCCTCTCAGGGACTCGTGACTATAACCACGGCCCACACACCGACATGATCTCCACAGACCATGCAGATTCCATTACTGCACCCGTTTTACCAAAAACCAAAGCCCCATGGCACCTTGACCTGCAGAGGAAGGCGGCTTTGGACCTGCCTCTGCCCTGAGGCCCAGGGGCTCATTTCTGAGACTCCTACTGCGGGAAACTCCATGTCCCCAATAGCTCTCTGCTAGGGCCACTGGCTCCCAGAGTTGCCCAGCCAAGCTAGGACTCCAGCTGGAGGCACAGCAGGCGACAGCAAGAGTCCAGGACGCCCAGGGGAGGGGAACAGCACCAATGTCAGGGCTGGAGGCCGCTGACACGTGGGCATGGCCATACTCCGGGCAGTGGCCCTGGGTTCCCCTGGAAGCGGCCAGTGCTACTAGAGTCTCTCCATGCTGAGGAGGCCTGGGCAGGACAGCTGGCTCCCTGGGCCTCCCTCCTGTCTGCTGCCTAGCCCCTGAGCGAGTCTATCACTGACCCAGGTGACTGGTGTCTTCCTTGCCCTGGCCAGGCCTGGCCCTGAGCCAGTTGTGTACATGATTTGGCTCTTTCCCTGCAAAGCCTTCACCCACAGATGGATCCACGGCTCCTAGTGACCTGTACCCTGAAGACAGTGGAGCCGGGCATCTGGCTCATGGGCACAGGAGGGGTGGGTCCCTGAACAGTTCCAAGGACTTAATGTGAAGGGAGACCAGCAGCCTGGGGGTGGGAGCTGGGGTCCCATTGCCCTTTGTGAGGAGGGGATCCCAGGGTTGTGGGGCCCTCCAGGCCAGTGTGTTTGTGCCCCCAGACCCTCTGCACACTCACTCTCCATGGGCCTTGGCGTGGAGAGCTGAGCTGCTGTTCTGAGCTGCTGTTCTGCCTCAAGTGCCCCAGGAGGCCTGGTCCGCCTGGCTCTCCTTCAGCTTCTGCTCACACTTCCTTGGGGTCTGGCCCTGACCTCCTGGGCCAGTGGGGACCTGCTGGTCTCAGCCTGACTGGCTCCCTGGCTCACCTAGCCCAGTGAACCCCACCTTGGTCACCTACTATGTCCTCCACGCCTGTGGATTCTGTCTCAGCCCAGCTGGTGTCCTGCAGTTCTCTCCCAGAAGGTACCTGGGACCCCAGGCAAAGAGCCCACAGCTCAGGGTGGGGTCTGGAGGCCTGACCAGCTTCTGACCAGCGGGTTACACATTCAGGAGTTTCCACAACCCTCTCAGATTGGATGATTTGCTATGACAAGTCACAGACTCAGGAAAGCTCTGTACTCACGGTTTTATAACAAGGATGTATGTAGGGTGAGGTTGGGGAGGGGGCGGAGGCTCCATCCCCTCCCTGTGAGTCTGCACATGGCCCCTTCCCAGCTCAGCCCTCCCCTCTGTTCACCAACCAGGCAGCCCCACTGGGCCTCGGGGTCCTGAGTTCTCTTTGGCTTCATTGCAAAGACTTGATTCAGTTGCTTGTTGGACCCAGGACCAGACTAATCCTCAGCCCCGTCTCTGGAGGCCAGGCTGGCTCAAGGTCCCCAGTCTCCGGCATGTGGCTGGTGTTTCTGGGGAGGATCCCAGTTCTGAAACCACCCAAGAAGTAGACCACCTCATTAGCACAAGACACTCCCATTCCCAGGTAATTCCAGGGGACTTAGGAGGTACGTGAGGATGCAGGGCCAGGACCAGATCTTCATCACGTAGTAGTCTGCCTGTTCCTTCTCGTCAGCCTCACTGGTAGTAGGCTCAGGAAGACGAGTCCCTGCCTGCTGTTGCCATCTCCTGTGTTAGCATATGTGTACTAGCCACATGCACACACACAGGCTTACACACACACACTGAGCACACAGAGCCTATGCACACAGGGACTTGCATATTTACATGTATACACATTTAACATGTGCATGGTTCCTACTTACACACATGCACTCAATACATACAGAGGAGCTTGTATATCTGCATGCAGACATACATATATTTGTGCACACATACAGGTGTGCTTACACATGTGCTACATGCATGCATGACTACATACATATACATTTAGTATAGCATGCCTAAACAACACATATATTTACACAAGACACACATGCAGACATGCACAGTTGCAAATGCATTTGCACCTCCTTAGCATGCATACAGGGCCTGCATACATATTTACGTATATGCATGCATGCTTAATATGCATGTGATACCTACGTGCATACATGCTTAATACATACACAGCAGGTACTATACTCAGCATAAATACAGTGCCTCTGACAGGGTGGGTGCTCCCCAGATGCTAACACCTGAAAGGGGCAGCCAGCTGGTGTGAGGTGGTAGGGCAGCAGGTGATAGGAGCAGGCAAGAGGCCCGGGCCCGCCCAGGCCCCTGTGCCTGGAAGGCAGTGCAGAACCCAGTGCTCTTCTGCCCCCCTTTTGCTGCATGTTATTTTCCTCTGGCACCATCTCTGTTTTCTTTGGAATGATGCTTAAAATGATAGCACTTACTGCTGAAATAGCAGCCCTGCACCATCTGCCGTGACACAGCATAAACGCTACAGCAAGCCTGAGCACCTTGCTCCCCTTAGGCAGGCGCAGCACGTCCCCGCGCAGGGCACTGATTAGTGAATGAGGCATCTGGGTTCCACCATGTCCTCTGAAGAGGAGCCGGGACCCGGGTTCCAGCCACGGGGCTCACTCAGAGTGTGCCAGTGGGCCACCCTTCAGACCAGGTGTGTTAGGAGGAACGTAGGAATCAAAGGGGTTTCCTTGCTCCATCTAGAAGGAGCTAAGCTACTGGGGACCCTTTAATGTCCACACTAATGTGCACGTGCCATGTGGTGGACATGCCCCAGCAGACAGACGGGAAAATCCTTTCAGCCAATGGACGTCCCCTTGGACAACAGGTGGTAAAAGATAATTCCAAAGAAACTGGTCACTCAATTAGTCCAGCAGTCTGCAGATGTCTCCAAGGAAAGGCAGCTGTGGCCTTCTAGCTTTGGGCCATCCCCCTTGATGCCCACGGGGCTCCATCTTTGTGCACAAAGGCAGGTGGGCAACACTAAAGTGAGCTCCTAGAACATCTACAGCCATACAGCACAAGCCAGATTCGGCCCAGGAGCCGAGCTGCACAGCTGGCTCTGTCCACAGATCTGATTCAGAAGTCCCAGACTTGGGAAGTTTTCATGGATCAAAATGTTGGTGGATCAAAATTTCCATTTGTGCCTGGAATCCAGGGCCAAGCATCTCGAGAAGATTTACTGCCTTCTTAGAAACATGTATACTGTCATAAAAATCAGCAGAACCCCAGGCTGAACACACCTCTTCTGGGGAGAATTCTCATCAGGAGCTGTGAAAGCCCATACTCTACTCAATCTGAGTGTGGAGCTTCTTAAGACGACAGGGGCCCTTTCTGTAAGTTTTGGTTTTATAGTGTGTTCTTTGTTCTCCTTGAGAGAACCTCATAAATCAATTGGACACATTTTACTATAAAAGAAATATTTTATGTGTAAAGTGCTTTCTTCAAGATTTTTCTCTTTTATCAGGGGTTTATAAAAGTACAAAATGGCACATGGGTATAATTGGTTGGCCATAGTCCTTAACTGTGGATGTCATGTATCTCTGCTTAATGCAAAATTTATTTGAGCATCAGGACTTTGAGTGGATAAGGTGGAGAAAGTGGTCCTGAAAGCATTTATATGAAAAGAATATTCTGTGCTTCAAAAAAAAACTTTGGGAAAACTTTATAACTCATGGCTGTGCTGAAAAGTAAACGGCCCACACCGTGTTCAGAAGCACATGGGCCCAAACAGGCCCTGCCATCTGATGAAACCTATCTTAATCAATACCAGAAACCTGAAGGAGGAAGCCTGATTCATTTTCAATGCACCCAAACAAATAGTAAAAAGTAGCCAAAGACTTAACCTCACACAGGAGCATTGAGATAACAAGACTCCGTTATTTACGCAGTGAAAAGTCCCTGGGTGAAGTGTGTTTCCACTCCTCCTATTTTCCCCTCAGCCTAGCATATGTCTTATGTGTTGACTGTTCTGATTGAGTATATTTTTAACTTTTGAAAGGCTTGTCTCTTAACTGAAAAATAGTTTGACTTTTTGTCAAAACGGTCAAAACAATGCTGGAGCTTGAAGCTGTGTGGTTTGAGGATGCTGTCCTGCCTGTTCAACACAAGAGCCTGCAGGAGTGTCACAGGGTGTGCAGTGGTCCAGCCAGCCCTGCGAGCCCCTCAGAAGCCCAGAGGCCTGTGCCCGCCCAGGGCCACGGCCCTAGGGTTCTGGGGATTGGCAGGGCCTAGTGGATTTTCAAACTCAAGGTCTGTGGTGCCCTTGCTCTCTGGTGGGGCTGGGGCTGGAGTCATCCCAAGCCATGTCACGCCTGGATGTCAAGGTGGTGCCCGTACGTGGCTGGCAGTGGATGCTGGCATTAGCTTGGAGAGATGGGACTGCAGGCTGCGCATAGTTCAGGCTTCTTGTGCCGGGAGAACAGGGTTCTGAGAGGGCATGTCCCCAAAAGGAACATTCCAGACTGCCATGAGGAAGCTGAAGTCTCCTGTTTCCAAGTCTTAGAAATAAGGGGCAGCATTCTATTAGTTGGAGCAGTGCTGGCCGGTCTAGGGTGCTGGGGGTGGGACTGGCACCAGCCCCTGAAGGGAAGGGCGTGCGTGCAGGGCTCCTGGGAGCACTGGGCAGCACTCGGGCAGGGCAGCTCCCCACTTGCCTCTTGGTTGGTGTTGCCTGTTTGTGCGGCTATTTGGGGAAAGAAAGGCGTCCTGCACAGACTGCTCCTGAACAGCAGCCTCACTCCAGCACGCTCTCGCTCACTGCAGAGGTGCATCTGCCTGACATGCCCGGCTCTGGGCCGCCTCGTCAACACCCTACAACACACCCCGTGCAAGGTGCAAGTGCAGATGGCACAGCCACGGGATTCCAGCAGGACAGTGACGGTGCTGTGGGGAACCTGAGGGTCACAGCCCCCAGGGGTGCAGCTCAGCCAGGGCTCGCTGGGGGGCAAAACCCAATCTAGCCAGTAGCAGTATGTGGTCATCAAAAGAGAGTCACCATGGAACAAAAAACCAGCAAAAGAACACCGTCAGGGAGTTGATGAAATTCTGGACTATTCTGTGTAAAAGCCATTCCAGAGCAGCGGGCTCGGAGGAGGATGTAAGGGGGCAGCCTCTTACTGCTGGAAACTTCTAGCAGTCTGCACCAAAAGAAATGGTCACTACTTAAATCCTCTTTCACTCAAAAATCAGCATTTGCAATTATTACTAAAATAAAGTACACAACCTTCAGTACATTTTAGTTTTGTTTTGTTCTGATACCAGAGATTGAACCCAGGGGCACCTAACAACTGAGCCACATCCCAGCCTGTTTTATATTTTATTTAGAGACAGGGTCTTGCTAAGCTGCTTAGGGCCTCTCTAGGTTGTTGAGCCTGGCTTTGAACTTGTGATCCTCCTGCCTCAGCCTCCCTCCTGAGTGGCTGAGATTACAGGTGTGGCCAGCTTAGTTTTGTTTTTCATATGAAGTACAGAGCGAATGTTTGAGTTGAGCTACCACTTTCATAGGCTACCCCAGTTGCCTGAGTTGGGATGGCTCAGGAGCAAGGGACCTCCTGAAGTCTGAATCTAGGTGACCAGAACTGGAATTCTGGCCTTCTCCCTGCTGGACAGTGAGCTCTGTGGAGCAGGGCTGTCATTGGGTCCAAGGTGGGTACCCTGGTGCATTGCTGAGACAGGAGGGACAGGAACGAGTTCTGGCACAGAGGTCCTGCAGTTAGTGCTGCTTCCGCAGGGCGGGAAGTTCAGGAAGGACATAGGAGTGGGAAGAGCCTGGGTCAGCAGCTCTGCAGGTACACTGCTGTCCTGACGAGCTGGAGCCGGAACAGAGGCTGTGTCTGAATGGACGTTTCATTGAGTTCACATCTAGCTTCAAAGACATTTGTCTCTACTTTCGGCCTTGGTGTGGAAAAGAGTCAGTTCCTTCCAATGTCAGAGCAGGAGCAATGTCTTCAGTTTCGGGCCTGCACTCTGGTGGCCTCCCCAGCTCCTGGGAGAGCAGGCTGGAAGGCAGCCTCAGGCGCCAGCCCCGCCACTGTCCCACCCGTCCTCCAGGAAAAGTGAAGGAGATAGGGCTGAATTTTAGATTTGGGACTTTGGGAGCAAAGGAAGGCAGAGGGAGCCCCAGGCCAGCCCCTGAGGCCAGAGAGGGGCTGACCAGGACCAGGGCCAGACAGTTGCAGCACTGCCCAGGGCTCAGACTGCTCATTGTCCTCAAATTAGGAGAAAAGCCACCTTCTCTCCCTGCCATTATGCCACTGTGTCCCCGCTGTGGGCTCAAAGCCTGTGTGCCCCCAAAGCCCACAGGTGGAGACCCTATCACCAAGGGGATATTGTCCAGAGGTGTCCAGGCCAGGAGGGCTCCACACTATGTGTGGGATCAGAAGAGGCCCAGAGAGCGCCTCCCCTTCCCTCCACATGAGGACGGGGGAGCCCTCACCAGACACGAGATCTGCAGTTTCCTTGGTCTCCAGCTTCCAGAACCGAGAGCAGTAGATTTCTGCTGCTTATGAGTGATGCAGCCTAAGGCCTTTTGTTAGAGCAGACCAAGCAGAGGAAGAGGGTTCTTGAAAGGAGGACAGTGAGGTTGCACTGTCCATTTGCCAGGGTGAACAGGGTCCCTGGTGTGCTTACTAGCCAGATGTGGCTTCAGAGGAACTCGAGCCTAGAGAAGGAGGATTTACTGAGGGTCTTTAGAGTCTGCACTCACACTGGTGGCTTCCAGGAAACCATAAGGAGCTGGTTGGTCCACCCTGGAACCCCACCTCGATGCAACTGCAGCTCAGCTTCAGGAAGAGGTTATTACTGTTTCAAATGCCACTGTTTAGCCTAATGGATTGTGCCCATCTCTGCTAAACTGAGCAGGTAAAGGGTCCTGTCCAGTGATTGAGGACAGTTGGTGCACTCTTCATGATGCCCAGCACACGCGGGCTGCTGGTGTGGCCTGCTCGGCTAGCACAAGAACCCAATGGCAGAGCCTCATCACACTGACCTGGCAGGTCAGAGCCGTGGCTTCTCAACAGGGACCCCCATACCGTTTCTCCTGCAAACCTGTTGCTAAGCAGACCTCACCTGCAGGTCAGCGAAGACTCTCTGTATTCCTTATGCTCCTCATTCTGCTGTGGAAATGCTCACAGTTGAGAAGTGCCACAGGTCTTGAGAGTCAGATACCGTGGTTGCAGAACGCACCACCACTGGAGTGGATGTGGCTCCTGCGCGGCCCCCGTGGGCCCTCAGGCTTGCCTTGGCCATCACAGCCAACAGCCCTGCGGCTTCTGCAGTCACGAACAGGAGTGTGCGTCGTGGGGATCAATGCAAGACACTGGGGACCCGGGAGGTGCAGACCCGCTCCTCACAGAACGTGGGGCCAGGGTCCTAGACCCTCTGTGTGGATGAGAACAGTATCCTGTCCAGGGAACGCATTTCTCCAGTTTAACTGCAGGTCTTTCTACCAGGCTCCTCGACCTCAGCGCTGTTCACATCAGGGGCGGAGCCACATCCTGGGGTGGGGGCATCCTATGCATTGTGGTGTGTTGGGCAGCGACTCTGGGCTGTACCAGGAGAGGACCCTAGCAGCACCCCTGTCCTCCCCCACCCCCATTATGTTGATGAAAAATGTCTCCTGGAGACCAAACAGCCGCTGGCTGGGAACCGCTGCCTTGGCACCCTCTGCCTGCAGCATCTTCCTCGACCTGGGGTGGCCAAGCGATCCTACCCACCTATGCAAGAAGCACCCTGCCTACACCCTGCAGATGGCCGGCGCAGGGTGCGGCCCTCCCCAGCTCACGCCTGTGCTCTCAGTTGGCACGGTGCCCGTCCCAGGGCCTGCGAGTCGGCTGGAGTCATCTGGAGTCAGCCGTGCCACGTGGCTGCTATTTTAGAATCCGCACACATCATCTGCTGTTTGGTGTCAAACCCGAGCTGTGGTTACTTAACACTGATTAATAAATGGCAGGTTGTCAGCGCGGCTGCGAAGACACTTCAAGGAGCCATTGTTCTTTTAAATTAAAACATTTAAACATTTAAATCCAGGGCTGGTTCTGGTGCTCACTCTAATTATTCCTTTTGTCTTGGCACACCTTTCCTCCTGCCGTCAGGCAGCTGTCACGCAGTGGAACCCGAAGTCGGGCGCACGGCCACCCTTTCCCTATTAGCTGCCTCTATTTCCACAGGCAAAGCTGGAAGCCGCCGGAACAGATATGAATTTCAAGAGAAGACTGCGGGCAGAGTTATTAAAATGAGCCTGTCGGAGGAATACAACTCATTTGATTTATGTTACAGGCAGAACTGGCAGGCTGGGTCTTGCTTGGCTGTTTGTGGGTGTGTCCGTGTTTATGCCTGGGTGTATCTGTATGTATGTGTGTGTGTGTGTGTGTGTGTGTGTCCGCGTGCATCTGTGCGCACTCAGGTGGGGGCGAGCCCATGTGTGTGCATGTGCACGTCGCATCCCCTCCTGGTGTGGGGAACTCTCCCTTTGTTCTCTGTCCATCCTCACCCTCCCAATGGCGGGACTCATAGCTCCGCGTGGGCATCTAGCTAACAGAGCACCTCCAGCTCTGCCAGGACACCTGCACTGGTGCAGTGGGGACCCAGAGGGACAGGAAGCAGGGGTAGCCAGGCAGGGGTTGGCGTGGCCCCACCTGGCTGCCCAACTGGACCCTCAGCCTGTTCCACTGGCCAGCACCAGTGGTCAGGGCCATCTGCAGAGCACGGTCCAGTTGGCCAAGACAAGGTCCTGAGCTGGTGGCCCCAGTGCCCTGCAGAGAGGCTGACAGGAGTACCCTGTGAGGATCCCGATGGCAGGTGTGAGTGCTCATAACAGAAGTGTGCAGTGGAAACCCCACGCCCCTTCAGTGTGGGCGCACGGTCCGCAGCTCTTACTTCCAGCTCCAGAGCTGCTGTTCCAGTCTCAGGATCTGCCTGGTTACTGTCCTATTTAGTTGTGCCTGCAATTAAATATATCTAAGAAAAAAACAGAACGTCACTTCTTCTGAAGTGCTCTGCACAGTGTCTCCCTTGGGCCCCGCGTCCCTCTGGCATTAGCCTGGCAGCCCTGTCCCAGTCCTTCATACTCCCGCCGTCCGTGGTAACAGGGTAGGGTCTGTGGTCCATTTGTGCCCTTCCTGCCCTCGCCCTGCTCTCGCCTGGCTGGAGTCTGTGAGGAACACCTGGCTTCCTCCTCCAGAATCCCAGCCCTGGAGCATCTCACTCCACAGGCATCTGAGGACAGGTCAGGATGCAGCAGGCTGGGCGGCGGAACCTGGAGGAACAGCGGCGGCTTAGTTAGAAGACAAGACTCCCAGGTCCACTTGAGAGAGACAGCCAGAAAGGAAAGATGACAAACTCAGACTCCTTTAGGTCATGTTCTCCCACCAGAAGGTGGTCACAGTGTGAAGGGTTTTTAATTGAAAATGTCGCTTTCAGAGGCACCACAGTTAATGAGCTACTTGCTTACAGAGCACAGAGCTCGCGACACTGCACACCCAGAAAGATGGCATGGTATCCTCTGTGCCAGCCACTTTACTGAGGCCATTTGGAGCCAGCTCCATGTCATCCACTGAGGAGAGCTGGGCCCCCTCCACGCACACCGTCAGCCAGACATGGCCATTTAGGATGCATCTAGGAGGGCAGGTGGCCAACTGCTATTTTCCTATAAGGCTGTTTCCATAAATTTACCTTGGTTTCAATTATAGACTTAAAAATAAGTAAAAGTGTAAGCTTTAATGTTATGTAAATAAATATTTGATTAATTGCTTTGCCCACAAAAATTGCTTTTCCAAAAAGAAAGCCTTCACACTTTGATCATACTCCTATTTTAAATTAAAACGATCTTGAACCACATTGGGAGTCGTGCTTTTAAGCAGATGTTTTTGTCCTGCCGGTCTCTCGCTGTCCCCTGTTGTCCAGCACTCCTGGTTGCCAAATGTCCCATTACATGCATTCCCTAGGGGCTTCCGTCGCCCCCATAGACAGTGGCCCTGAAGTGGTGTGCTTGTGTGTTTCCGTGCCTCTGATGGCTCCCTGAGCGAGGCTGCAGGACTGCAGGACCAGCTGCTTCTCAGGCTTCCACACATGGTGCTGGACCGCCTGCCCTGCAGAAGCCCAGCCGCAGGTCCATTCACAAAGTGAGAGAGACCTACCTCCCTCAACCCGGTGCGTGGGCCTGCACATTAATACATTGGTGTTTCTAAATATTTAATTTGGCCAGTTTGTTAGGGGGAGAATTGCTGCATAAAGCTGCGCTCGGCATGATTATGGGAGCCAAACTCCCGCTGGCACTTACTCTGGCCCTCTGCTTTTCCCTGGTGAGTTAGTTGTCTCTGTGGTTCCCGCGGGTCACTTCCCTGGCTCATCTTCCTGGAGTTCCTGTCCTCCCTCCGAGCTGTTGGTGTGCCTGCCGCGGTGCAGGTGCTTGGCCTGGCGTTGCCCTGTCTTTGGTTTTGCTCCAGTGGCTCCGACTGGCTCTCCCAGCGTTGGAGAGGCTTGCTTTCCAGCCTCACCGTCTCCTTGGCCCTTCCTCACGGGTCTCCTCGTTCCAGCTTTCGTCCTCGGGCATTCTCGCTCATCCCGCTTTCCCGCCACCCTTTCTCCCACAGATTCCCCTCTTCCTTCCCCCATTTTCCTGACACCTGAGTGTGACCTTCCTTTCCTGAACCCCGCAATCCAGCCTCATTCTTCACAGGGGCCTGGTACACTGATTTCCACACCGGCTCCTCTGGAGGTGAGCCCACGGGGCTTCCAGGGGGTTGCCCGGGCCCTGCCGGCTGCGCCAGCCCAGCAGGACTTCAGACGCCCCTGGAGAAGCCCCAGTCTAGCGGGATGGACGTGTGCATGTGGTTTTCACCCTGGGACGAGCAACCGCGTCATTCTGTAGATTTCTAGGAGACAAGCCTGTGCCCTTCCAGGCGGGAGAAGACGTGTGAACGTCTGAAGGGCAGAACACAGGACCAGGGAGGAGTCTCCACCACACACTCTTTATTTTCGTTTGTGCTGGGTTTGCAGAAGAAACACGCACTGTGCTCTCGGGAAGATAATGCTCCCTCTGAAAGGACAAAGGAACTGGATTCCATCTGGCATTGTGGCGGCCACAGAGGAATTCCCCACAGTGTTATCTGCCCCGGGAGACGACCTGCGTGGGCTGGCCTCGCCGCCTCCTGATGAGCTTCCCCGGGAGGACGCACACGTCTTTGACAAGGCGCACAAGCCTCTGCCTGCAGCAGCACCTTCCTTTTATGTGTGAAAAGGCTATTCTCTCCTTTTTAAAGGCCAATCTTCGAGCTCAGCGATGGAGAAATAGCAATAACAATAATAATAATAACAACAGCACAGAGAGATAAAACAAAATCAAAAGACCTGGAATATTTAAATTTTCATTAGGAAAGCAGGGAGGGCCAGGAGAGGGCCACGGGGATGGCCCCAGGTCCTGCACAGATCCCTTGCTGCCCTTGTGTCGAGCCAGGGTTCTCCTTAACTGGGGCGCTCCCCAGGCAGGCTCCCAGGGGTGGCTGGGGACTGGGTGGCACCTGTCCACCTGGCTTTCTCTGCCACAGGGCTTGATCCTTGCTGCTCTGTGGGCACCAGTGCCAGTGGCCCTGGGGGACCTGCATGTCCATCTCCACGGGGGGGCCTTAGAACAGGGTCAGTGTGGGTGGCCAGGCCAGCTGCCACTAGACCAAGGACAGGGAAATTAAAGCCATTCATTTGCATGCTCTCCAGTGCCATTGTCCCTGCTCTGTGTAGAGCCTCGTCCCCGCGTCCCCATGGCTCCCTGAGTCCCTCTGCTAGTGGAGACTGCTCCTGCCCTTGGGCCCCCTACTCCGGAGCACGTGTCGGGGGCCCTTCCTAGCTGAACCTGCAGCCATCTGGCTTCCCTGGCAGGCAGTGTCCTAGTCTCCAGCAGGCAGGCAGGAGCAGACAGCAAAGGGCCCCCCAGCCGCCTCCACCTTCTCACAGTTTTCTCAGCAGTCCTGCGTCCACAGTGGCAAGGGCTAGAGATGACAGACAACCTAACACAAAGTCCTCACCGTCAGGACTCTAATCTGCAAGTAGCTTTTCTAGTCTTCTTTGTTAAATCTACAACTGTGAAGTAATACCACGTAGGTTTCTTTTCCTTCCAGCTCCCATCGGCTGTGGCCATTTCCCACACTGGACAGTTACCTGCACACTTGCTAGAGCAGCATGGAGGCAGCAGGCCTGCCATGCGGAGACCAGGTGGAGAGGGGCTGTGCTCCTCCTGTCCTGCCCCCGAGGAAAGGCCTGTGCACACCACCACAGGAACCCCCCAGGTCTTATCTGGAGGAGTGGGCTGCTTGTGGGGCTGGACTCTGGGGCCGTGGCCCGGTTCCTGGAGGGAAACCCGGTGTTCTGCAGCACTGGCAGTGGGGCCCTTGGCCACTTCTGTGTGTGGGTGAAGACAGTTGTGTTGAGGTTGTCCTAGTGGGCGGTCTGAGTCTTCTTGGATGGCCTACTGCGTGCATTGAACCCCAGCACGCCACGCTGTCTCCTGAGGCCTGCCTCCTTGAGACTGTCCCCCAGGGTAGGCCTTCATGGGACCCCAGGCGTGAAGCTTCTGGACCAATTGGGGACCAGGGGAGTGATGCTTCCTTGGGAAGCTAAGTGAGACCCCAACAGAGCTTCACACACACAACTGCCATGAGGCCCCAAGCACCTGGCCACCCAGCCGCAGAGCCAGAGGGGCCCCGTCCCCAGACATACTCGTCATCCATCTGGGTCTGTTCTCCCTCAGTTCCCACTGAGCAGTGACACCACCTGTGTCACCCACAAAACACAGTTGACATCAGCAGCCCCTCCCGCATGTTGATTCCGCGCTCGGCAGAGCGCTCACAGGACAAGGCTTTGGAAATGCGCCTTTACAGGAGTGAGGATAGATTTTTAAGTGTGGTTGGGGATGTACACGTGTGTACCTCCAGGACCATCTCAGTCCCCTTATCGTCCCAAACCAAGACAACGTCCGCCTGTACATTAAAGGCTGGTGGGCTCCACTGTCCAGAGCAGTGGCCTTGTCTGAGTGAGCCCCTGTCCTGACTGAGTCCCAGGTCCATCTCCTCCTTTGCTCCTCTGCACAGACCTTATGGTTGATGGCCACTGGCAGTTTGTTGAATGAGTCCTAGAGCTGCTGGCCAGCGCCTGGGCAGGCCTGGGGGGCAGCTGGGCACCACAGCTGTGTGTATCCTGACAGGCTGTTTGATAGGTACCACAGGGTGGGATCACTCAGAACAAGGGGAGGGGCCTGGACAGATGTGAGTGCTCCAGGCCTGCCCACCTAGACAGGTGAGGCGACAGGTGGGAGGCAGAGCATAGCAACAGCTTTCCAAGAAGCACGTCTGGCTGAGGCCCCAGCTGCCCTGGGCTGTGTCTGCTGGCTCCTGCAGCCTCTTACAAGGGTGCACTGGGTCTCCAGCTCTAACGATCACAGATCTCACTCACAGTCTGGCTGTCCCTCCTCCTGGAGGTTTGGGAGGTCTGGAGTCTCTTGGAGCAGTAGCTTCTGCTGAGAAGCAGCTGCCCTTGCACAGGGTATGAACAAGCACCTGCTGTCCACTGTCCTCAGAGTCCCTGCTGGCCCAGGCGCTGGGCCTCATGGTCCCTATGCATCTTGTGCCTGCAGAGTCGAGGTCTGGGTAGACCCCAGCTCCTCACACCTCTTTCCCACCTTGCAGGCCTGCTCCCAGAGGAGGGGCAGCTGCCTGCAAGTCAGGGAAGACCCTCTTTCTAGTCTGCAAATGGGGCGTGAGGGCCACAGTCCAAATGGCACTCACACTAACCAAGAACACAGAACAGGCTAAGGAAGGGGTGAGCTCTCATCCCAGACAGGCTGCCAACATTCTGTGATGGAGCAGGGTCTCCTCGAGGGGCTCGTGGGGCAAACAGACCCACATCTCTCTGACCCTCCATTTTGCTTCCTAGTCTGCACCTGGGGCTGAGGATCCGTGCACCAGCCAGTGCGCTATCTGCACGAGCCCCCAGGACTGAAGACCCCTTCGCCAGCGCACACAGTGTGTCGGGGGAACGGAGGTGAGCGGGGTCCACCCAGGTGTGACATGGGGAGGCAGAGGCCCAGGACTGGGCTGAGCCTTGCAGGGTTGCCCTGCTCTGTAGATTGATGTGGACAGCTGACCCAGGATGGTGCCTCCACGACCCAAGTCCAGCCTAGGTTCTTGGTTGGCCGCTGTACTAGCCTTCAGCTCCTCATCCTTCTTCTCAGACTAGACAGTGGAGGGTCAGAGAGACACAGTCTGCTTCCTGAGCTCCTGCTGCAAGGGTGAAACACAGGCAGGGCAGCTGTGGGCACACCCATAGCAGCTGGCAATGGGTGTCCCCAACCCCAGAACAAAGCGAGCCTCCAGCGCTCGCTGGTCCAGTCACCTAAGGACCTTAGCACAAGATGCCTCTAGTCTGCATCTGTCCCAAGGTCAGATTCACACCTTTCACAGCCCATGCCTGCAGCCCCGTCTCCCCAGACCCCATCTGCAGGACTTAGGCCAGGCGGGAATTGAGACTGTCCCCAGTCTTTCTCTCAGTTGTAGATGGTTTAGGAAGAAACTGTCAGAAAATTAATTATCAGGTACTCGCCTAACTCTGCACTTCACAGAGTGAGACTTGCTTGACGTCTGACACCGCTCACCCTGCGCCCCTGAGAAACGACCTTGCTCCACGGGGACCAGGCAGGGCACACTTTCCCTCACACCTGTTTGTGCAGTTGTTGGTTACGATTCAGAGGAATGGCCGCCAAGCCCTGGCCGGCAGGATTGTGGGACTGTGAAATGTGCTCAGGGCGTAAGGAAGCAATCGTGCTTCATTTCCTGGGCTGGGCCCCAAATAGGCGTGACTGTCCACGTGGAGTTCCAGGCATCCCTGGCATTTATCTCATAAGTCAGGAAATTATACGAGATGATGCCTGATCTTGCTGATCCGTGATGGATCTTAGTTCCTCATTTAAGGATTCCTTACACTGCGTGATGGAGAAGAGCCATCCTTAAGTAGCTTTGTGTGTAGTTTGATTTCTGAAAAGATTGCTAATCCTAGTGGGAATTTATGTAAAAGTGTGCAACCCTTGCAGAATAGCCCAGGTTTCCATAGCTATCAAATGCGGCTCTTCTCATGTGAATAATGCACTGGTGGCAGGCTCAGCGAATGGCCTCAGTTAATGAATTTCAAAGGTGGAGCTGTTGGTTGGGCATCTGATCTGGTGGGCTTGCTGTTTGAGTGTTATTTATTCCATTTTTAAATTTTTACAATTGTTGAAGAGTTTTCCAGCACTTTGTACAGAAGTCTGTTAAGAAAGGAGAGAAACGTCATTTGTTTCTTTTCTTTGCGGTCACTTCTTGGGAGGCATTCTTTTTAGACAGGCAAGGACCTCAAGTGCATGCCTGCTCACGGGGTGGGACGTGGGCAGAGAGCTGGGTCCTGAACAGGACACAACCAGAGGGGAGGTGAGCGTCACTGCCTCCGTTTCTCACCTCTTCCCATCCATCTGTCTTCCACCCGCCCTGTGTTCTAACTGATCTGACTTCCATAATAACACGCTGGAGAAAAAGTATAGCTGGCGTCTAATCTTGCAACTTCTTAAAAGTTACACTAGTGATGTGTCTTCTCTGAAGTTAGCAGGAGAGAAAAAGGTTTCATTAAAGAATGAGATGAAGAAATGAAAATCAAACTTCCTGGGAAGCAATTATATCCGTTTATAATAAGTCACAGAAATTTGAAAGGAAGAAAAAAAAAGCCAGCAAAGAGTACATTGAGGATATTAAATTAAGTAATTTTAATGTCACCATTTGATATCCAGGAACACGAACAATTTGTAGTTCTCGAAACTGTCAGGTCGAAGCATTCATCTTCCTGTCGTGGGATGGTGCCTTGATGGGGATCATACATCTCAGGCATCTGAAGGAGGAGTTCAGATTGCACTTTGAAGATGCAGGTTGCTGCGGGGCCCAGTCAAGCAGCAAAGCTGAGGTGGCTGTGTTCACGATTATCCAATCCTGGCTCAGAGTGAAGTCCCCCCTGCAAGTGACTGGGCCTCTCTGAGCCCTGCCCTGAGTCCTGCCATGGTGTCAAGAGGTGCTGATGGCCCCGCTCCCAGCCCTGGGAGTAAGGAGCCAGTGTGGGGAGTGGCCTCACTGCCTGGCAGGGCCAGCCCTTTGCTTCTGCTTGCACAGACACATGGCGCCCGCGGGGCCACTCACCTGCCCACATCCTGCAGCTGTACATTTGCTTTTGTTAACTGAACAGCCAAATGCTTTGCGTCTGCCCCTCTGTGAGATTACACAGTGACATCTGAGAGACTGCAAAGCGGCACGGGTGACCTGAGCTGCCCTGACAAGCTTCTCGGCGCGCCCCTGCCTTGCTGGCAGCGCAGGGTCACGAAGCCGCGTGCTCTTCCACTGTTGACCGCAGTGGACAAGGTGTGAATATTAAGAGGGGGACAGCCAAGTAAACGGCAGTTATAACCACGGAAGAGCAGTGTGACCGAGACATGCCATCGCGTGGGAAGGACACCCGAGTCAAACGTGGGCAGGTGTAAGGCAGAGGGGCCGGCTAGATGCAGGAGAGGGAGGAGCGTTTTAGGGAAGAAGAGCAGAGATGGCAGCCCAAGCTCAGGGTCTGCCGCATGTTCAGAGCCAGAAGCCTGCGTGGGCCTCCCCAGCCAGCCCAGGCCACGACAGACCATCCCTCCGTGAGGCCGAAGCTCAGCAGCCATGGCGACTCCCTGCTGGGTGGGGAGAAAGCATGGCCTGCCCTGTAAGAGTGATTCAGACGTGTGAGTGTTCCTGGCTTTACTGAGATGTAATTTACATCCCATTCGTTGGGCTTTAGCACATTCACAGTATGCAAGCGTGGCCACTGTCTGACTTTAGAACACTCTCATCACCACAGAAAGTCCTATGTAATTTATCTCAGGTGCAGATTTGTGCTGCCACCAAGTCAAGGCCCCTGATTGTCTCATCTCCACAGGAGCGAGCCTTTTAATAAATCAGTACTTAGTGCACTACAGTGTGAAGGAGGGTGAGCAGGAAGGCACTGGTAGCAGGGTAGATTTCACATGTAAGCACCCCACAGGATGCACTGCAGGGGGCCCAAGGCCAGTCCCAGGGTCCTGTGGATGTCACCAGCACAGTGTGGACTGCTGATCCCAGGGCCCGCTGGCTCAGGCGTAGACAAACTTCTCTGGAATGGCGAAGGACTCTGGGAAGATTCTGGGTGACTTGCTTCTGTGCCTATGGCAATTGCCCCGAAAGAGTCAGTGTGCAATTTAATAAATCCTGCAAAAGACAAGTGAGACGTGTGTGTAAGATCAAGGTCTGGACTCAATTCTAAAATATGGGAACAACCGGCAGGTCCTGCAAGGTGCCCATGGAGGCCATTCCCTGCCTCTCGGGATGCCCTGGCATTCCTGGCTCATGCTTGAAAGATGTGAGTGGCACTCCAGACATAAAAGTAACAAAAATGTCCTCCTACTTTTCCAAAACTGCCCTTGGTGGTGGTGCTAACCCACAAGAGCCACCGTGCTTAACTATGAGATCCTGAAGGACCCTGTGCGTGGTTTGTGCATTGCACCTCAACATGGGCTCATGTGGGTGTGAAGTGGCCAAACGGGCATGTATGTGGATAGATGGAAGGGACAGAGGAGAGATAGGTGGGTGGGTGGAAGGGAGAATGGATGAGTGGGTGGAAGGAAGGAGGGAAGGAAGGAACTGTGGGAGGGAGGGAGAATAGATGATGGATGGATGGATGGATGGATGGATGGATGGATGGATGGATACATGGATGACAGAGGGAGGTGGGTTGGTGGGTGGATGGATAGATAGATGGACAGATGGAAGGAAAGGAGGATGGGTATGTCCCTAGATAGATAGATAAGTTTTGAATATTGTGATCCTGTAAAACTCTCAGGAGCCTATTGCCTAGCCTATGTGCTATTTCACATCTATGCCCTTCTGATACAGATGGGCCTCTCCACCTCTAAGCAGACCATGTTAATAATGTGCTAGATGACATCTTGGTTCTTGTAAGAACATTAAGTACTTAATAATCTGAGGTTTTCCTGTGTCAGTGGATCTCAACCTGGACTGATTTTGCCCCCCACCCCACCCACCATGGGCATTTGGCAAGCTCCAGGAACATTTCTGATTGCGACAACTTGGAGGAGGGTGCTCCTGGTCTCTAGCAGGTAGAATCCAGGGGAGTTGCTCAACATCACTTGATGCACAGCATGGCCCCTCCATCAAAGAATGATCCATCCCAAATGCTAAAAGTGCTGGGGTTGAGGGGCTGGGTTGCGGCTCAGTGGTAGAACACTTGCCTTGCAAGTGTGAGGCACTGGGTTTGATTCTCAGCACCACATAAAAACAAATAAAACAAAATAAAGGTATTAAAATATTTTTTTTTAAAAAGTGCTGGGGTTGAAAACACTGCTGAAGGTGACCAGCTATATTATTTTTAAAAGCCACTATGATGTGAATTATACAATACTCAGGGTACTAAATACTTCCTTGAACAAAATACATGCTGAAAGAGCTCTTGCACCAACAAAAACAGGAGCTGTGTGGCAGGCAGCTCAGAGAGGGGCTCTGCGAAGATGTTTCTTTTGGTATCTTTAGAGCAACAGATGTGTCCTACATGTTGAATGTGACATTAGCATGACTACATACACTTAGGTAAAGACACAGTTGTTCTATAAATGCAACCCAGCTCCTGAGAATAATAGGAGAGCTACTTCTGGGGTGAGCAAGTTAACACAGAGAATGGGAAGCCTGGATGCACAATAGGGTCATAAATGGAAACTCACTGCACAAAGCAGCATCAGTGTTTTAATTTGTCAGAAAAGTACTGACTGGTGAGAGGTGCTTTATACCAGAGTTCTCCTTTCAGAGTGTGAATTTTCCTTGAAAGAGAGCAAACCTGTCTTTACAGTATCCACCCAAGCAGAGTAGACAATGAGGACGTACCTGGAGTTTGCATACCAGCCACGGGGTTGCCATGACCACAACAGCCCTTCTCAAGGCAGGACTGTCACCACCACCTGCTGCAGGCTGTGGAAGTCAGCTCCTCCACTTACCTGGGTAATGGGCCTTGTCTCTAACCAGCTTCTTGCACCCCAAAGCATCCTTTCTGCCTGTACCAGGCAGGGAGGAAAGAGTGGGTTGTTTTATTGTCCTTTAAGTAATTCTGTTGGGGTGCCACCTGGATAGAGAGCCAGAGATGTGAGCAGGATATGGAGCCACTTGCAGAACTCACACACAAAGCAGTCAGAATTTGACAGTGACTTAATGTGAGAATGACAGTGGCCATGATGGTGAAGTTGATAGTAGTGGTGACAATGGTGATGACCCCATTGGACTATGCTGGCCATGATTAGATGGTGGTGGCCAATGCAGGTGATAGTAGCTGATGAGATGGTGAAGGTGATGATGAGATGATGGTGATGATTATGAAAATGGTGGTGGTGGTGGTGGTGGTGGCGGTGATGGTAGTGGTGGTTGTGATGGTGAAGGGGGTGACAGTGATGGTGGTGGCAGTGATGGTGGTAGTGGCGATGATGATGGTGGCGGTGATGGTGGTGGTGGTGACAGTGATGGTAGTGATGGTAGTTGTCCATGAGAATTCCCAACTGAGAGCTTTGTATACACCGTGGGGTTAGGTCAGTGTCTGGGCAGCCCTTAGGACCTGCCAGCAAGTGACAACATGGAGTGACCATCAGTTTACCCTGCACCCAGGACCCCTGTTTCATCACATGGTTCTTCATGAGCCACATAGTTTGGAGAACATACCTTTAAGGTAAAGGTTTATTTTGATAAAATGCTCTTTTAAACGTTTTACCTTAAAGACTTATATACTTGGAAGATATGAATACATTTAATATAATAGCACCACAATTACACTGATGTTGTTATATTAATTAAGTTTAGCTCTTAACAAAAACCTAGACTCTGTAGCATAGTATAATACTCCAAATAACAGTTGTTGTTTAATCACAGTTTTATAAACTTTAATTCCTTCAAGATTACTTGCTCTAAAAAGTAAAACTTAATAAACACAATTTTAAGGGTAAATTAATGTTTTGAGAAATTCTTGTCATTTTAATGTATACATTAAACTTTGGTTTATATTAGTACATTAACATTTGACTTTAGGGGAAAACCTTAAATAGCTTTGACTGATTGTCCCACATATATATATAACCAACTTAGTTACATACAAACTTGCTGAATTTTGCCCTTTATTTATACAGATGTTCTTAATCACTTACTTAAACCCTCTTATTGTTTATTAAAGACATCCTCATCCAGAAGCACTTTTTTTCCTTCTATTAAATATGTTTTTCATATCAAGAACCCTCTAATTTTTCTTTCCCATTTGTTAACCCCTTTTTCTGTTCACATTCTGAAACAATCCTTATAAATTTCTGAATTTAGACAAATTACTTCATTTTTATGAGAAGAAATACTTTATTATTTACAGTACTCTAATTGAAACACAGTTGAAACTTTTGGGCCTTTGTATATAGAAATCTTCTATAAACCTTTGTATGTAGAATCACATCTGTTTACCATTTCATGAACACACAATGTTCAAGTATATACAATTACACCTGTTGAGACTTTAAATTCTTAGTAACCTTGTTTTTAGTGATGACACAGAGCATTTTTAAACCCTTTCTTTTTCATTTACCACTCTATGAATACACCAATGATGTTGCCCTGTGGAATCTAAGGAGTTAAGAGTACTTGATGTTGTATGTAATAATTGGCATTTTAACTTTGTAGATTAATCAGCTGTCTCTAACAAACACATTTATGAGTAATCCCATACATATCAAATCTAATTTACTTATTTACTTATATCAGACAAGTGTATTGAACTGTATTAGCCATTTCTCCCTTGTTGAGGAAAACTCCTAGAAACTACAGATATTAGACATTTTATAGATGTTAACATTTTATTAGTTCTTTGACCACCTAGAGATCCTTGTGAGTTAAGTAATTTTAAAGATATCTTTACTTTTACTTGTTTACCCAATTTAAACTGAACCTTCTTAAATCATGGGAATCAAAGGTATTTGGATCCATTTTTCTGAATTTTAGTTTATGAGCACTCTCTATATGTTGGTTCTGATACATACACAGATAGACAAGTTAGTACACAGAACAAATAAGCAAAGGCCTTATAACTTTCAAAACTTATTAGATTAAGAGCCAACTTTTGTACATTGGCCTCTGAGAAAGCAAAGTGTAAAAATAACATATAGTTGGGCAAAACAGATCTGATCAGAAATTATAATTTTGGCACACAGGATCAAAATCATGAGCTCAGAAATATAGAATTTAAAAAATAAGAGTCCTAGAAAAAAATGATATGGTTGTTAATTATTTTCAGAGGGAGTGAAGAAGAATGGTACCATTAGAAGAGCAAGGGGGAACATAGGGTCTATTAGAATCAGGGAGGATGGGGGATGGAGGATGGTTTTTCCAACAGAAAAACCAGAGATGGAGTAGTATGCAGAGACCCAGATAATTAATGACTAGCAATAATTTTTAGGGGGATCATCCAATTTTGAGGGGCAGTGATGGCTAGCCCTCTAGCCAGGAGGAATTGTGACAGGAATTGTTATTAGAAGAGCTAAGACTATGGAGGCCTAATGGCCAGGAGAGTGAAGGAAATAAATAAAGGAGAGTGAGACTGTGCTGGGGGCAGGATTGGCACTGAGAGGAAGCAGACAGAGGCAATGTTTAGAGCAGATTAAAGAGAAAGCTTGCATGCAAGGGACTTCCCTCTGTTTACCCAAGTGCTCACAAAAGTGGAAAAGATCCTGGAAAAGTTGGGATTGAAGGTGCCATTAGGTAGCCATTTGGATCCATTGTCCAGGTCATAGAAGACTGAGTGGAAAAGTGAATCAGTCGATGGGCTTTTAGGTCCAGAGCCAAATGGAGGGGTATTAAGTGGGCAAGGAGGCAGCCGAGAGGTGAGTCCGATGGCTTTCAGGTTGGGAGTTCCCCATGGTGAGTGTTTAGCTGCAGTGGCTAGAGACAGGTGTCCCCGGCTCTGGACCAAACCAGAGTGAGAGGGGAAAACAGAGAAGGGGAGTCGTCACCACATGATTCACTGGCCCTGGGCTAAAGCCTTTCCTTTCTAGGTCTGAGAGAAGGGAGTCGTCACCTGCTACTTCACTAGTTCCAGGCAAAAAAGCCCATAGAGAGTCTTGGTGGCTGGTACCAGGGCTTTTGTAGCTTTTGTGGAAAGCCATGCACCAAGAACCAAAACCCCAGCCAGAAACTCCACTCCCGGAGCAGAGACTTGCCTGGAGGAAAGGAGGGGAAAGGCAGGATCACTTACCCAAATAAGGGTGGTGTATGGATGCAGAAAAATGCTCCATGAATGGAAGGAAGCGTGTGGTGATCATCCTGGGCCCTCGGGCCAGGATCTCAAAGCAGCTCGAATCCTTTTCCTTGGAGGGAAAAGCAAGGTCAATGGGTGAGCCTGGATCCAAGTCACGGCACCATCGATAGGAAACTGGCGCAGGACTGACCACAGGCACACACCAAGGACAGAGACAAAAGCAGGTCTGTTGTCAGGCACCTGACAGGCTGTCTCATGCAGAGAGGACAGCAGCCCCCCTTGAGCATTACTTTTTATAGACCAGAATCATGGCCATGAGCTAGGGGAGGGTTTAGCCCTTGCAATTGGAGACAAAGAGTGCAGGTGGAGAGCAGGCCTCAAGACCCCAAGAACCACAAAGGAGGGGGGCAGGAGGGCAAGTATAACCATAGGACTCACTTCATAAAATGTCACCAGGTTCTCAGAATCAGCACCTTCTGGACCTTCCCAGGAAGTAGGTTAGTATCTGCTCCATAGTTTAAAGACATTGTGGTCAGGGTGCAGGTGTGCGGGGGTGTCAGCTTCTCTGTGAGTGGGCCCTGCGGGGTAAGATGTCTGAGGAGAATAGGACCAGCCTGACAACTTTCGCCGGCCCATGACGTTGCTGTAGCTAGGACATGTAGCTGTTGCCAACAGCTAGGACAGCCAACGTGAGTGACTGGAGCAGCTCCTCCTGAAGTTGGCCTTTCATAGCACAGAAGGCTGCTCTGGTCTGTAAGGACTGTGGGTGTGCCCCCATGATTTCAGGGTGACACTCACCTTCCCCAGCGGGGCCCAGGGCCACGCAGTTCCCTTGATGCCTAGCCTTGTTGGAATGGCTGACAGGATGGGGTCCCAATTTGCCCCCCTGCAGGGATGCAACCAGTGGTCTCTGAGCTGTTGGGCGCAGCCTGGTTCGTGGGGTCTGTGTCTGGGTTAAGGGCTCTGGGTGGGAAGAGTTCTGCTGAGACTGCTGAGGCAGGCTGCCTACCAGGTGTCCCAGGAACCCAGGTTGCCCCTGCAGGAGGAGAGTGTGTTGAGCGGGAATCCTGGAGACCCTCAGGCAGCAGAACTGTCTGGCCCCAGTACAGAGGCCTCACTGTGGGAGAGGGTGGTGGGCGTTGAACTTGGGTGCAGGGTGGCAGCATGCTCCCTGAGGACTGGGGTCACTGGGGTCATTGCTGGGGTTATCTGGCTCAGTAAGAGCCAGGGGCACAGCACCACGTGCTTCCCCGGCAGCCTGTGGCCAGCTTAGGCTCTCTGCTCCAGACACCCACCCCTCAACAGGGCAGACCCCTGCACTGACTGAATGCCCTCTGCAGTCTAGCCCCACTGTTTCTGGGGCCCCTTACTGTTGAGAATATACTTTCCAGTGCGGCCACGAAGGCCAGTTTCCTGATGCTGAACTTGGACAGCATTCACAGACTCTGAGAGGCAAATGTGTGTCATGTCCCTGTCCCTGGGTGTTCCACAAGTGGACACTGGCAGCCTAGGAGGCAGATGTAAAGAGAAAGAAAAGCCAAATCCTGGGTTGTGGAATTCCAGGTGCAGCTGGGAGCTGTGGAGGAAGGAGGCTGCCTGGCACGTGGCCACTTCCGCTCTTCCTGCAGTGAAGGGTCTTAGGAAGCAGCCAAGTAGGCGCTGGCCCTCGTCCTCTACACAGGGTCAATGAGTCACACTGGTTCTCTGAACAATAACATCTTGACTGTCAGCGCCTGACACGTCAGCGTGGGAAGGAGCCCGTGGAGTGTCCCTGTAGGAAATGGAGAGTGGCTCGTCTCTGCTGAAGGACAGGCTGAGGTCCCGGGTGGCAGCTTTTTCCCACAGGCTCCTGGAGGCTGTGAACTGGCCAGAGGGATGGGCCCCACCCTGAGCCCTGGTGCCCAGGCCCTGAAGCACCAGGGACCCATAGGAAGGGCAGCTGTGGGGGGGGCTGGTGGCTGTTTCCTAAACTGCCACTCTCTGGAATTGGCACCTTGTCCTCGGGTGTGGCCTCTGCATCTGGGAGATGGCCCACTTAGCCTGCACGCTGTCCCTGCCAGAGATGCGGCATTGCAGCCTCTCTCTGAACATGGCCACCAGGGAGGACAGACGGGCTGAGAAGTCAGCTTGAACACAGGGCCAAGTGCATGAAGAATGGGGATACCCCTAAAACTGGGGGGGCAAAAAGATCGCCCGTCGACCCCCTTCAGGTTCCAGCCCTGTGCTGCCTGCACCTCAGTCATCAGGAGACACCGAGGCTTTCTGGTGGGAGAGCCGTCAAGGACGGGTGCTGGCTGGGTTGATGAGCAAATCTGAATCAGCCCAGCCGTGAGTCCTGTGGCGGGGATGCCAGGGGAAGCGCCATGGCAAGGGCATCCGCCTTCCTAATGGCATTTCAGAAATGGCCAGGCGGGTTACAACTGTAGCCTCACCCTGGCCTCTTGAAGATGCAGGCACCCCAAGGCCTCCATCCAGCCAAAGGGGCAGGTTGCTTTGCACCCTGTGGGGAGGGAGCACCAGGAGGAGGGCTGCTGTTGTACAGCCAGTAACCCCATGAAAGTGGGGTCCTGCCACCAAGGCAGGGCCTAACCATCCTGGCAGAGGGCTCCTGATTGTTCTGCCTGATGTTCGGAAGCTAACAAAATCACATCCAAACACGGTGTTAGGTGGGCGTCCGCTAAGCTGAGCCTCCTCCAGTGCAGATGGGCTGGGTACCCGCTCCCTGGCCCGCCTTGGAGCCCCAGCGCCAGGCCACAGCCTCCCTGCACTGCATTGCCTGGGGACCCACTCTGGGTGCCCCAGGGACCCTCCCCACCTACCTTGGTTCCATCCTTGTCAGTGACTGAGCATTTTGCAAACCCAGACAGGAGGAGGTATCTTCTTTGTGAGAATGACCTCCTCCGGTCTGTGGAAGTCCCAAAGTGTCCCATAAAGCCCGCTGATTCAGAATATACTACTGTTCAGGAAACTCGACATGTCAGGGCCCTGACTGGGGTGGGAAGCAATGTGCTGGAAGCAGGGGCAGGCCACCCCCAGAGGGACAGAGGGCACCGCTGAGACAATGCAGGAGAGGGCCTTGGTGCAGAAGACCCCATGGGCAGTCCTACGTGACGGCTTCAGGTGTAGCCTGCTGAGCGTAGTGTGGCGTGAGCGGGGACGCTCTGGGCTGCTCTCGGGTGTGGGAGATGAGAAGTTACCGTGGCCCTGTAACTCAGCTGAGAAGCGACAGTCTGGAATTGACCATGGACAGGGATCTCCTGGTGCATGATGGCCTCCAGACCCTGTCTGGTCACGGGCCAGGCACCCTTCTGCTCCTGCATGCAGCCCTGGTCCCTGAGTAGCACCTACTACTAGGAAGGTTAATTGGTTTGGGCCATGCTGGACACAGAGGCTCTCCCCAGTGCTGGGAGCCGAGGCTGTAGTGGTCAGCAGGGCTGCGGGCTCTGGGATCCAGCCTTATTAACCGTCCAGTAGCTGCCTTGGCTGGGCCCACTCTTGGGTGAGAAGCGATCAAGTCCTCGTGTGAGCTGAGCCCAAGTCCCCTCCTGAGCCAGCACGGACACTCCTGCCAGCATGCACTGTGGCCTTGGAGCTGTTACCAAACCAGTTTTCACCAGGAACAAAGAAGCCGGCTTCAAAACCGAGAGCACCATGAGAATGCCTCTTTCATCCAGGGCACACGTTTGCATTCTCCCTGTTTAATAAGCTAAAAGTCTAAAGATGTAGAATTTGGATTCTTTATCAAGCAGGCCGGAAGCATGCACAGGGCTGCCCGTGTGCAGGTGTGCTGTGCTTTTGCTCTGGAAGGACAAGCCTGAGCGTCTAGGTGCCCCTGGCAGACCTTGACCTGGCCGGCGGGTCCAGGAGGGTCAGTGCACTGCGTATTTTTCTGCCTCTCTGGGGACAAGGAAGGAGTCTGTAGGAGCGTTTGCTGGAGATTCTGTGCTTGATTATATGAAAATAGAAAACCTGCGACTTCCTAGTTTTTAGTATAGCAAACAGAAAGAATGGAATTTCTTTTGGAATTAAAAAAAAGAAAAAAAAACTTTCCAGGGAGCTATGATAATGGGGAGAGAGCAGCGTGTGTCAAAGCCAGGCTTTTAAGTCTCTCCTAAGCCCCTCTCCTTTGTCTTCAAACAAATCAGGTATTTTCATAGCAAAGCAAGCTAACCTGCGATAAGGGAGCTGTCCTTTCATTTTCTTAACAGTTATCATCCTTTGGCATAGTGGGGTTCTGTGTGATAGGTGGCACATGGCACCTTCCTGAAAGCCCCGCGTCCATGCTGATTCCACACAGGCCATGGACACACCTGAGGAGTCGTGTTGGTGGACATTTGTCAGCAGTGAAGGTCAATGTCTGCACCTGAGTTCTGAGTATGTGTCTCCTGGTGTTTGTCTGCCCACCCTTATCCATTTTAAACTCAACTTCCGTCTGTGGGCAAGACTCCTGGTTACCAAGGCTGCTTGTAATTTTAGGCTTAGGAAATTGTTAGAAACCATAAACCAAAATTACAGGTTCTCAAGTCTGGCGTATGGCTTTGTAAAAAATAGGACTCTCGGGGGCCTCTTGACTTTCTGGTACATTCTCCAGTTTCCAGACAACTTTGTCTACCCAAGTTCACAGAAGAAGAAGCCTCCCACTGGGGCTGGGAGGCGTCAGAGTTACGACTTCCCTTGGGACAGTTTTTAATTTTGAGAGTGGATCCAATTTAGCTCACATGTGGTTTGGGCTAAATGAGCTCCCACCCACCCAAGGAGCTGTGAATGTCCACCTGTTGGCTGCCCTCGGGCCACAGCAACCCCCTAACTTAAGAGTTCAACAGTTATTTACAAAGAGCCAGCAGAGTCCCCATTCATTAGCCTGCAGGTCAGATTGACTGATGCAGTTGTGGTTAAGCTTCTGTCCAGATGTGTGCAGTCTGTGAACACAGCTGGCCTGTCTTACAGGTGCTCGAGTCTCTGTAGTCCTGTTCCTGCTGCTCCTCTGTGGTGAGGAAGGGACAGGCTGCACACTATTGTGTTAAACCCCAAGTAGCAAGGGTCTCCGTGACAAAAAGAGAAGCCCAGGAGGTGACTCAGGCAATCTCAAGCCACCACGGTGCCTCCTGGGCTGTCGCTGCAGGGGCGCTGGCCCTCTCCTTGCAGAATGCCAGCACGGCAAGAGACATAGGCTGCCCGTCATTTGCTGGGGGCCCAGGACACGAGCCAGCTCCGGGCAAGGTTGACTCCTCACCCACCGCTTCCCGCAGCACAAAGTCTGAACGTCCTTGTCCTTTGACTTTCGCCACCTCCTGAGAAGCGTAGTTATTAGCTTGGCTTGTTGTGTATTCTATCGACGGAGCAAACAGTACTACTGGCTTATATTTCCCAGTAAGCAGAACTTCCCACGTGTCTGCTCTGTGATGAAATGTGAATCATCTCTTTCCCTTTTGCTAAAGTCTAGGCTTAACTAGGCCCCCGGGATTAGGCTATGTGGTGAAACTTGTTTTTACTTAACACTTTTTCTATTAAAAACTGTGCTATGAGGAAGCCTTCCCCAGCACTGCTCTGGCAGGCCTGACCCTGGGCTCTGCTCTTGGGGGTGGGGGGCCCAACTCCTGGGGGTGCAGAACCCTGACTCATGCCGCTTGGCAGTCACTGTGTTGTGCTGCTGTGCCTCAGTGTTTCTTCTCGACAGACACAATCTAAACAGCCCCGTAGCGTGAACGATGGTGAAACAAGAGGAAATGAGACACCGCCGTGGTTTCAGTTTCACACCTTAGCTGTGGGTCGTACAATGGAATTCCTAACAGTGGCCATGTGTGCCACCATGGTTATCAGGCTGGCAGACTTCCTGGATTTTTACCAGCAGGCTCCAGCAGGGCAGTGGGAGCCCACTGCTGTGCACAGCTGTCCTTGTCTCTCCTGAGAGGGCTGCAGCCCGTGGGCACAGGAGTCCCTCCCATGGACAGCAGCAAACACCTGTTCTGTCAGTCAGCAGGTTGTTTAACCCACCTTGGCCTTCACTTCCAAAAATGACCTGTTTCAGGAGCTCACTTCTAACTGAGGGCACCATAACTCAATCTGTAAGCAGAGAGCTAGATTTCTGGTTCGCTGGACAGGCTGCTCATCATTCTCAGTTCTGTGATCTTGCCGTACAACCCATCGTGGGCAATGCCCACCGAGTCTGTGCCTTTGTTCAGGCCGCTCTCACCAGGCAGGGGCATGGCTGGCACACTCCTCTTGGTGCACCCCCAGGTCCAGGTGGTGAGGAAGGTGGCTTTGGACAAGATCTGTGCCATAAGCGCATGCTGGGGTCTTCCTCCTGGCCCATTTGCCACCCCAGTCTCCTCTATGACATCTCTCCCTGGGCTGCTGTGCATGGCCCT
>PVHX01004831.1:27983-120253 GCA_004024805.1 Geosciurus inauris | reverse complement strand
GGGGGAGGGGTGAAGGGGGGCAAAGATTAAGGTCCCCCAAAGGGCCAGAGCCTCAGGAATGCAGGAAGGAGGCCCAGGAACGCGAAGGGCAGGGCAGGGCTTGGGGAATTTAGAGCCCAGCGCAAATCCTTCTGTGTTTCTTTCAGGAGCTTCAGAAGATGGAAGGCTCCAGAGTGGGGAGCTGGATAAAGCCGGGCGGGGGTCGGGGACTGGGATTGGACAGAGGCGCCAGAGATGGCGAAGCAAGTGGGCGCCTCGCACTGAAGCTGCAGCAGTGGCCTCCCCCGGTGGTCGCGGGGACTGGAGACTACAGGGGTTTCTGCCCTTGAGCGCCGGGAGGGGCCTGAGCGCTCAGGACGCCGGCCCGGGAGCCCCCACGACACACCGAGCCCGCCGCTGTCAGCGAGGCTGGGGTGGGACCGGCACCGCTCCAGCGCCCCCTCCCCCGGGCCCAGCCGCGGTGACCCGCCCTCCCTACGGGGCGCCCTGCCCTTCCTGCCCCCTCCCGGCGCTGCCCGCCCCCGGAGCCCTCACCTGGAAACGCTTCTTCACCCACAGCTTCTTCATGGCGGGGGAGGGGGCCGGGCCGGCGGCCGGGCGAGGAGGGGACGGCGGGGGCGGGGCGGAGTCGGAGGCGGGGCCGGGGGCGAGCTGGGGAGCGGGCGGGAGCCGGCGCGGGAGGCGGAAAGAGCCGCCGGGCCTCGGGAGCCCCGGCGGGGGTAAAGCGAAGGCAGCGGCGGCGCCCAGAGCCCGCCCTCCCCCGCCAGCTTGCACCCCACCTGCCCTTTCCTGCCCTTTTGCGTCCCCTAAGGCGGCCCTCACCTGCCTCCCCGCACGCCCATGGGACAGCTCCCGACGCTGACACCCCGCACTGCCCCCGCATCTGCCTCCCGGGCCCTGGGCACATGGGGAAACTGAGGCACAGAAAGGGCGGGGTGCAGCGGCCCCTTGCTCAGCCCACTCTCTTTGGCAGCCTTTGGCGGCCTGCAGGCCGTCCCCACCCTCCTCCAGCCCGGCGGCCCTGGAAGGTCAATAGCATCTCCACTCGCTCACTCGGCAAACATGCGCACACGCAGATGGTGCCAGGCAGTACCCAATTCACTGCAGGACACAGCGCCGGGTGGGGGCGCCCAGGTCATACGCTGGGCGAGGATTCTTGGGGATGGGGGCTCCCTGCTGACGCGGACCCAGGCTATAAGATGCCCAGGATCCTCAAGACAGCCAGAGACGGCTTTCCTCCCTTTGAATTTCTTGATGCCTTCCTCATACACACACACACACACACACACACACACACACACACAAACGCCAAGGTGTCCAGAGGTACTACTAGCATTCACAGAGTCAACCCATGGTCTCACAAGTGAGCACACTCACCAGATGTTTTGGGCTGGGCTGGGGATTGAACTCAGAGCCTCCGTTTTAGGCAAGCCCTCTACCATTGACCTACATCCCCAACCCTCACCAGACTTTTTTATGCCCCCCACCACTGCCCTCCCCATCCATTACCTATCTTCACCCCCATTACCCACTCAGCACTATGAACACTTTGTATAAACCAAGTTCTATTCCTCCTTCCCAATAATCATGGTAGCTAGGTTTCTTTAATATTTACCAAGTGCCTGGCACTTTACAAATGCAACACTTTACAGCAAACCTATGAACTTGAAGCCCTTATGAGCATTCCCATCCCCACTTCACTGACAAGCCACTGAGGCTCAGAGAAGTCCTGTGGCTTACTTAGCCAAAGCCACACAGGTTCTGAGACGACAAATCTCCAGATTGAAATTCTCATCCCACCATGTTAAGTGGTGCCAATTCTGATTTCTCAGGATTTAGTGACTATAGTATTAAGTAATTGTTAACAAATATTGCATTCTTGGTCTGTACTAGGCATTGTGCTAAGCACTTGTATGAAAAAACTCATCTTCACAAAAACCATCTTCACAAAAGGGAATGAAATTGAGGCAAGGAGACATGTCCCCAAGCTCACACAGCCAGGATAGAGGAAGCCGGGATTCTATGACTAGGCTATTGGCCCTTATGCCATAAAGTATCACATGCTGATTGGTCAGTGTGTCCTCTAAACGTATTGCTCTAAAGCCTGGGTACTAAATAAATAGAGTGATGAGTTTTGTTCAACCTGCACAATATTTGGGGTGAGACAAGCATCTCAAAGTCAGCTGCTGACAATAGCACCTCCCACATTTCAGTTTCTATTGGCCCCTGAAATTATTTGAGTTTGCAGCCCCCCTTTATTTTTTTTTAAGTTTTTAAGTATAAGGTCACACCTTGTGCATTCTGGTTATATACAGGTGTTCTCGTTTCCCAGACTATCAGTGGCAAATGTGTCAAGTACAGATCCATACACAGGCACATGCATTGAGAGGGCATGTGTATGTGTCCATACTACTTTCAGCCAAAGGACTCTGGACACCCCCAGATGTCCCACTCACAGACAGGGCAGCTGAGATGGGAGGGGGGGGTAACTTGAGCCCCCATTCCCCGGAGAATCCGAGGGGCTGGCACATTCCGTAGCAAAAATAACCAATGGGCAGCGGGCGTGAGTGACGGGACAGCTGGGCCTAGGAGGGGCCGGGGAGGTTCTGTGCTCCTGCCCTGGACCTGTGTTGCTGAAGTGCTGGTCTGGGATATGTTCTCAGAGTGGTCCTCTGCTGTTGGCCCAGATCGTCCCATTTTCCTTCCCTCCAGGGCTGGCAGCTATGCTCTCCTGACACTTCCCCAAACTCAGGTTTCCCATTTCCAAGTTGCCAGCATTTCCCCTTAGCCAAAGAAAACCCAAGTCCTCGTGCCATACCTGATCTTTCAAGCAGACACTCATCTGAACCGCAGGCACCCACTCTCCTCCCCTTTGCCTCTCTTTCCTGCCTTGGTTCAGTTTCTCCCTTTTTTCTGACACACTGTATAATTTACTTATTTACTATATTTGTTGCATATTCTCTCTTCTCTAGAAAGTAACCTCCAGGAGGACATGAATGTTAGTCTTTTCCTCTTCACTCATGTATTCCAAGCACCTAAAATAGTAATTGGCATATAAGAGGCACTCAATAAACATGGGAATAGATGGTAGAGCTGCAGAGGTGGGGTGGAGATAAGGCATGGTAGGAAGGGTCACTGAATCTTCTAGAATAGCTCCCTTCATCCAGTCTTCCCCACTTTTCTGTCCTGACCCAGATCTTTTTCCAAGAAACAGTTGGAGAAGTGACCACCCCCCTGATTCTACACAGAGCTTCTTGGAAGGACCTACTCTGATCAGCACATTGTCTCCTGCAAGGGCTTTGACTCACTGCTCCTCCCTGCTCTTTTCTTGCTTCCCTCCCGGGCCATCTTTCTGCTCCCACTCTGGCCCCTCCTCCTCTCTCTGATTGGCACTGGGCATGAATGGATAGTGACACTGCATACCCACTCCCAGCTCCACACTAGTTTCCTCCTGGGTTTTTATCTACTCACTTCAAATTCCAGGGGAAAAAAAGATGAAATTGTGGAATATTCCTTAACATGGGTTCTGGTGCACTCCCTATCTTTCCCTTGCCTAAATTGACTCTTCCTATCTCTAACTTTGCTCTTTATACCTTCACATTCCCAGAATGGTTCATTACCACCTGTTGACCTTATGATTGACACTAAAATCCCTCAGACCCTGTGCAAAACTCCCGCTAACACACAGGTGAGCATCCCTCACTTGTCCCTCCTCTCAACCGTGCCTTCTCCCTCTTACTCCCTTACAAAGAGGATACCCCCTGCAGCCATGCATGCCTCAAGCTTTAAGGGTAGCACTTGTTCTGGTCACTTAATTTACATGTGGATCCTCAGCTTGTATAGGTGGGAACCTGGTGTTTTGATAAAAAAAGGAAAGCCTGCCTTGCCTGGAGACTAGGCTAGAAGGTAGATTGCCATGTTGATAGGAGAAAGATGGTCATGATGGCAAATCTTTTTTTTTAACCACCAAGCCACATCCTGGCCACATTTTGTGTTTTATTTAGAGACAGGGTCTCACTGAGTTGCTTAGTGCCTCACCATTGCTGAGGCTGGCTTTGAACTCGCGATTCTCCTGTCTCAGCCTCCCAAAGTGCTGCGATTATAGAGTGCACCACTGCACCTGGCTATGATGGCAAATCTTGTTGTAGCCTTCCCACACCTCTCTTTCTGTGAACAGGCAGTGTAGACCCAGACTCAGAGACCCAGCTTTCAGACCCAAACCTATCCCCTTACTAGCCATGTGACATGACCTTGGGTAAATTTTCTCTTTGTTGTTTTTATGACTAACTGTCATAATAGTAACCTGGGGTATGGAAGATTAAATAACTAAATGAGATAGAGTGCTTTACACATTTAAGGACTTTATAAACATCCCGTATTTCTGCTATCTTCACCTATTTTTTTCTCATTTCTATATCCCTAAATCCTATCACTGCCACCCCCATTTCTCCCATCCTCCAAACTCCCCAGCCTGCAGCCCACTCTTCACCTCAAGGACCCAACCTCCCAGAGCTTTGCCAATACCCATCCATCCTGAGCCTTGCCAGGAGCCTTAGCATCACCCTGTCTTGCTGAGCCAAAGAGCAATACCAGCCAGGAAACTGCCTCCTTCTCTCTGCAGCCAGTTCCTTGCTTGGCTTCCTCGAGTACCCTGAATCCTGCCGTTGATTCCAACCAAGAAAGTTTTCCATGAGAAAGTCTCAGCAGTGCTGAAACACTCGTGCGGCTGCCTCTGTTCAAGAGCTGTCACTGGGAAGGGACTGGTGGGGGTGTGGGTAATAGAAGGAAATGGAAGCCAGATTCATCCAGTGAATCTCCCAACATCACCAAAGTCAAGGCTCTTTCTTCCCCAATCATGGGGGAAGGGTGTGACTGTTAACCACCTCGTTCTTTGCAGTGGGACAGAATGACGCTTCCACCTGTGGTGCTGTCTTCTGTCAACCTGGACTTATGTCTCATATGTGACATGTTCTGTTCTAACATGAATGTCAACGGCCCCAAATCTAGCCCCATAGCACTCGGGACCTTTTCTTCACACAAGACCTTCAAGCGTATTGTTTACCAGACCAACCCAGCCTCTGTCTAGGTATGCCCAGCAAAAGCTCACTCTGCCCACCATGCCACCCAGATAATAAAGCACTTGGAGGGACCAGGCAGACTAGGAGGCTCCCATCTTAAGAAATGCCAGCCCAATAATGTATCAGACACTCCTCAAACACTGAATGTCTCACTCTCACTTTTTCTTTCCTTCTCTCTCCCTCTTTAGAACTTCTTAGGAAGTAAAAAGCCTCCAGAGCTGAAACCAAGAGCACTAGGCTCTTAGTCCTAGGATAGGATGGCCATACCTAGCTGCATGTCTTAGGCAGATCTCCCACCCCTCTGGTCCACAATGTCCTCACCTGTAAAAGGAAGCATTTGGAGCTGCAGTTCTATGTGGACCTGCCCAACATTAAACAAATATTATGACCCCTACACTTTCTCTGCCTTTCCTTCCCTTTACCTAATATCTCTCCCTTCCTAGACCTGTTCTCATTAATGTACCTATCTTACTCTCTGATTTATGTTGTTTACAGTGCCCTTTGCTTCTGAGCGCCTCCTTCCTCAGCTCACAATGCACTCCATCCCATCACCCCAGGCTAGAGAAGCCTGTTTCTGACCAGTAGCTAAGCCAACCAGGAGAAATTAGCCTTAGCCTTCTCTTGCTCAAGTCTGACCAGAGACCATCAGGAACCAGTAGTTGGAGACCCTGGGAGGTGAGCAGGGTAAGACTGGGGAGAGGAGATGCTGAGAGCTCCGTTTCCTAACTAGGCAGCACCCTGAGCCTTCTTGTTCCTCTAGCTTCTCAGGTCTTCCCTTCATCCCCAGGGTCTCCTCACCAGGTCCCAAGGATTGGCCCCTATAGGATTGAGATGTCCCTACAAATGCCTGGAACAGTGACACCTCCCTCCAGGTGTTTGCCATCTCCCCCAAATTCTACTTCCTCAGAATTCTGTTTTCTACCCAAGGCTCTGTCTTTGGTCAAGAGAAGAACCATTAGCTAACTCAGGGACCGAGGAAATAAAAAAGGAAGCCCAAAAATTGACCTAGGAGAATCAGCCCTGGTCTGACATCCCCACCAGCCCCAGCAGAACCATAAGCACAGGGCCCAGGCTCCTGTCCTCCTCTTCTGCCTCAGAACACCAGCCTGGAATTGTATCTCCACAAGGGCAGGGGTCTGAGCCTGCCCAGAGCAGTCCCCTTCCATGCTCTCCCAAATCCACTCTGGAACCTTAGTGCACATGGTCCACAAGTTTTCCACACCACCTCTATATGCCCCTTTCCAGCATCTGTTTGTACCACCACACAGATCCAGCACTCCACAGCCTGCGCAGGTGTTACACACATATGCATGCATGTGGATCCTCAAGCCACCCTGGCTCCACCTCCTGATGTCCCAGACCCTTCTGCCCTACCAGGTGCTGATCACACCAGCCCTGCCACAGCAGTGGCCCACCCCGTCCACAGTGCAGCCTGGACCAAGGGAACTGGCCCCTCCTTCAGACAGGTACACACCTGTAAAGGACTCATGGCCTGGTTCTCAAGTCTGTTACTGGAGCTAAAGAAGAGGATTTCTCCCAGGAGGTTTCTCTCTACAGGAGAGCTAGGAAGGCTTCCACTACAGAATTCTCCAAAAAACCTCTGTGAGTCTCAGGCTGGGCTCACCAACTGCTGACCCTTGACCTCTGACCTTCCAGTGGGGAGCTTCTCTATCTTGACACCCTTGCCTTGCATTTCCCTCTCGATCTGCACTTCTGGGCCTGTGCAGCTGGGAAGCCTGGGCACCTGGGAAGAAGGTGGAGGAGCCCCTCTACCTGGCCCACGTGGCCTGGACATTCCTTCTCTACCCCAGCCCGCCCCCACAGCCCGCCAGGCGTGGCCCCACCTCCCCATTACCTCCGACCTCCAGCACGGTGAGGACAGCCTCGCAGGAGGCCCGGCCCCGCTCGTTCTGGGCCCTGCAGCTGTACACGCCGGCGTCCTGCGCCCCGCAGCTCCGCAGCCACAGGCAGCTAGGCTCTGGGACCGGCGCGGGCAGGAGCTGCCCATCCCGGAACCAGCTGAGGCTGGGCTGGGGCGTCCCGCTCACCACCACCCGCAGCCGCACGTCGCCGCCCGCACACACCGCCGCGTTCTTCAGGGGTCGCAGGAAGATCGGAGCTCCAGCCCCGGCCCCGGCCGCCAGGGCCCCTCCGCCGGCCCCCACTTTGGCTCTCTTTGGGGGCACCCCGGGACTGGGGGGTGCCCTCGTGCCCACGTCCTCGCCTCGCGTGCCCCGGGCTTTCTGCATGGCCTCTGCAAGCTGAGCTTGGGGGACGCTGGAACTGGGCGGCCAGGGGACACCTGGGGGGATGATGACCTGGGAGACCAGTCCTGGGGGGCCGGCGGCCTGCCTTCCTGCTGCCTGCCCGCCTTCGGCCTGTGCTACCCAGAAGGTCACCAGGGCGGCCGCGGTTGCGCCTCGGGGGCTATTTTTAGGCCCCCCGGCTCGGCTCGGGTTGCGTTGTGAGGGAACTGTGGAGGGAGGGGGCAGCAAAGGAGGGGACTTGGACTCCACTGGCTCCTTCTCTCCCTCCAGGAGCCCCCATCGCAGGTCTGCCAGCCCTGGCTTAAATGAATCCCTGGGGATTGATTCCAGGCCCCGTCTCCCATGGGGTGCCTGTACCCCAACCACCCCAGCCCCAGGCAGGGGAATCAAGTTACCACTGCCTCAATCCTCCCTCCTCTCAGGTCCCAGAGCCCCAGCCTCACATGGCTGGTGGCTGGAGGAAAGGAAGAGGAATGGTCTTCATAAGCTGGGAGAGGTGGCTAGAGTGGCCACCTCCACCTCCCAAGTGGAGGGAGCAGACTGCCCAGCAGGAAGGACCAGTGGCCACCCAGCACCTCCATTACAGCTGGCCAACAGTAAGACCAGGAGCCTGGCAGTTGGGTGGATTGGGTCTCTCAGCTGGTCCTGCCCTTTCCCGCTGGATGACACCAAACCTCTCTCAACTTCCAAGTCCTCGTCTGTACTAATAGTAGTTAGTTGGATAGGGTTGCAGCAGGCAGAAAAGAGTGGGAAGGACATTGCCGGCAGAAGGACAACCGGAACAAAATGAGAGCATGATGAAAGAAGAGGATGTGTTCTGAATCAGAAAGGTTTGGAGGGATTGACCATGGTGGGTTGGCAACAGAAGTAAAGAAGGTGGGCTTGCCAGACAAGGCTTTGGTTGTTCAAGTCTCTATTCTGAGGGCAGGGGACATTACCACAGGGTTCTAAGCAGGTAGTGAGGTGGCCAGAGCTGTGCTTTAGGATGCCTTTGGCAGCCACAGTGTGGAGGGTGGACCAGGGAGGGTAGCTAACTAGACCAGTGGTTCTCCTAGGATGGTGGATTCTCACGCGGCATCCCAAGAAGAGTGGATTCTCACGCGGCATCCCAAGACATCTGTTCAGTGGAGAGTCTGGGAGGGCCCAGGAATCCACCCATCTAACAAAAGGCCCAGCTGACTCTGATGTGTCTAAGGGTTGCACTCTGAGAAACATCAAGAAAGACATTATGAGCCGGGTGTGGTGGCGCAAGCCTGTAATCCCAGCACTTTGGGAGGCTGAGACAGGAGAATCGCGAGTTCAAAGCCAGCCTCAGCAACGCGAGGCGCTAAGCAACTCAGTGAGACCCTGTCTCTACATAAAACACAAAATAGGGCTGGGGATGTGGCTCAGTGGTCTAGTGTCCTTGAGTTCAATCCCCAGTACCAAAAAAAAAAAAAAAAAAAAGACATCATAGCTTTTTAAAAGTTCAGGGGAGCTGGGCACAATCCTGTAATCCTGTAATCCCATCTCATGCTAGTGCATGAGAATTTCAAGTTCCAGTCTAGCCTCAACAACTTAGCAAACCCTGTCTAAAAAATAAAAATGAAAAAATAAAACCCCTAGTTTCAATCCATGACACCCCAAAATAGATAGATAAATAAATAGAAAGTTCTGAGGAGGGTTGAGGTATAAGTCGGTGATAGCGCGTTCACCTAGCATTCACAAGGCTCTGGGTTCAATCCCCAGCACTGCAAAGAAATACATAAAATAAAAATCCAGAGGAGACTTTTGTGCTAGACTAGTTCTGTAACTTGACTGTGGTGGCAGTCACATGAATCGACAGAAGTGATAAAATTGCACTGAACTAAATGTTCATGTGCACATGTATACACACATATGCACACATTAAGAGTGTATGTAAAACTAGTAAACCCAAAGAAGGTGGATGGACTATACCAATGTTCCCTTCCTGATTGTGATACTGCATGATAGTCATACAAGGTGCCACCATTAAGCAAACCAGGTGAAGGGTACAGGATCTCACTATATTATATCTGACAACCACATGTGAATTAACAATTTCTCAGCTGGGTGCAGTGATGCAAGCCTATAATCCCAGCACTTAGGGAGGCTGAGACAGGAGAATCGCGAGTTCAAAGCCAGCCTCAGCAACGGCGAGGCACTAAGCAACTCAGTGAGACCCTGTCTCTACATAAAACACAAAATAGGGCTGGGGATGAGGCTCAGTGGTCAAGTGCCCCTGAGTTCAATCTCCAGTACCAAAAAAAAAAAAAAAATTCTCAAAATCAAAGTTTAAAAAATAGTCAGTGAGAGACCCAGGCCTGATCTTGAGCCCTGTGGGATGAAGTCAGAGAGGGACTGAAAGAACCCATGAGTCATTTGGAGATGGGGAAAGGCACTCTAGTCCTTACCTTCTCATCCCCTCCTTCATTCTAGGATGTTGAAGTCAAAGCCGCACAGTACAGCAGAAACAATTTAAATACTGAATTATATCTGTAGAGATTAAGAGCCTTGAGGAATAATTTTTCTTGTAGTTTGCATATATTAAAGATTACTCTTTGTGTTGGGTTTTGACAAATGCATGGAGACATGCATGCACTACCCCAGGACCATACAGAGCAGTTCCCCCACCCTAAATATTGCTTGTGAATCCTCTTTGTAGTCAACCACACCCCCTCCGCCATCCCCAGGCAACCACTGATGATAAATTGAATTTTACAATGTAAATTGAATTCTAAAAAGGTAAAAATGTGGGAGAAAGCATTGCAAACAGAACATCAAGAACAAAGGAATAGAGATAGTTTTTTTTTAAACTAATTAAACCTGGGCTGGGATTGTAGCTCAGTGGTAGAGTGCTTGCCTGGCATGCATGAGGCAGTAGGTTTGATCCTCAGCACCACATAAAATAAATAAATAAATAAAATAAAGATATTTATTTATATTGTGTCCATGTACAATTTAAAAAATTAAAGAAAAAACTAATTAAACCTGAAGCCTCCTAACCCCAAGCCTCAACAATTGTGTGGAATGCTGTAGGTAACCTGTGAATCTTGTCTGGCTGGTCAGTTTGTTGCATAAGCAGACTAGATGATCTTGAGCATCTCTAAGCCTTAGATTCCTCATCTGCAAAATGAGGGTACCCCGGGGCTGGGGTTATGGCACAGTGGTAGCGTGCTCGCCTAGCACGCATGAGTCACTGGGTTCAATCCTCAGCACCACATAAGAATAAAATAAAGATATTCTGTCCACCTACAACTAAAAAATAAATAAATATTTTTTAAAAAAATGAGGGTACCCCAATTCAGAATTTGTTTATTCATTCAACAAATATTTTTGAGTTCTTACTGTGTGCATGGCACTCTTCCAGGAGCTATATTCCAGGAATATAACAGTGAACAAATCAGACAAGGATTCCTTTTCCCCAGGTTGCTTATAGTCCAGAAAAGACATTCAACAGACATAAAAAGATCGTGAAGATAGTGAGAAGGAGATAAGTATTTTGGGAGATCAGTACTTTGGGTAGGGGTGGGAAAATGAGGTGGGCTTGTTCCTTTAAATAAGGTGGGTGGAGTTGGCCACAGGAACATTGGAGCTATCTTGAAGCGAGAAACAAGCAAAAGATGCAGGCATCAGGGAAGGGCAGCTGCAGGCTAGGTAAGGATATGCCTGTGGGTTCCCAGAAGAGTTAGCAGACCAGCAAGGCTAGAGGGAGTGAGGGCCCAGTGGAGGGAATTGGATCAGACACCTGGCAGGCACCAGATGGCCTACCATCTTTCAGGCCATGGCATTTATATTCGTAGTGAAATGAGAAGTCATCTCAGTGTTTTGAGCAGAGAATTACATGATCTTACATGGTTGTAATGATATTCAATCATTATATTAAATATTAAAATGAATATTAACTGTTTAAAAGGGCCTGCTACAGAGCCCAGAACATGACTTGTCTCCTGCTTTCCTGTGTCCATAGCTGGGAGCATGCATTGGCTTGCACTCAAGGGTCTGTGGGCCTGGGTGGGGAGGGCACAGGCCCTGGTGTGCCACTGGTGCCCTCTCCTGGAGGAGCCCACAAAAACTGTGACAGCTGGAAGTGGTCAGGCCCTGGCCAGGCCAGCCACCCGGGGCAGCTGGCTTCAAGGCACTTGTCTGTCCCTCAGCATGGGCCCCACAGTGCCCTGCAGCCTGGCGCCAGGCTGGGTGTGTGTGCTGCCAAAAAGCCCTGGCTTTCCATCTCAAGTCTATGGTGTCATGGAAAGATATCTGGGCTCCGGAGGCGAAGGAGCCCGAGGCCTGGTCCTTCTTAGCTACAGACTGCTGTGTAACCTTGACAGGTCACCTCACGTCTCTGGGCTATGAGGCACCAATTCTTCATTGTAACTGTGTACCATGTGCCTAACATGTAGGGAAATCTCAATACGTGTTCATTGAATCAGTGAATGAACTGGGGACCATCAGTCCTTCCTGGTGAATATTTAATCTAGAGAAACGTTTTAAAAAAAAGTGGCATGTATTCATTCAAGAAGGTAAATAGAGCCTCAAGGGGCAGCCAGAATGGACAGAGAGGGTAGCAAAGTGTCCGCTGGGTCCTTGTTTTCTGGAATAAGGACTGATCCACTTCTACCATCCTTCCTGCTCCCCTCTCAGGTGGGATTGGAGCTGGCCTGGGCCTCGTTCCTTGGGTTCAGTGGGAAATCAGCTGGTCAGTCCTCAGTGAGCCCTCATCTCTCCACATTCAGACTCTTGAGATAACTCCAGAACACCCCAAAGAGCAGGGAAAGGGTTTGTCATGGAGGTGATGGGTGTGTGTGGAAGGGCAGGGGTACACTGAGTGTCTGGTTGTGTGCACACGACCACGTGAGAACCAAGCCTTCTTTGGTTTCTTTTGCTCCCAGGGGAACAGGCCTGGAAGGCTCTGCTCAGAGAATGCTTCCCCTAGGAGTCAGAGGGTGGCTCTGGCTCCCTTCGGAGGACAGGTGGGTAGCAGTTACAGAAAACAGGGATGCGGAGAAGGAATGGCTTCCTCTAACTAGAAGGGCAAATAGGGAGTTTTCTGACACTGTGGACAGGCAGGTAGAGGAGCAGCTCACTGCCCATCAAAGAAGACAAGTGAAGCTGGGAAGTGGATTTCTGTACTGGGAGGGCCGTTATCCAGGGGACTTCTGAGATTTGACTCTGAGAATCTAAGATCCTACCCCCACCCTGCCCTAGTAACTTGTTTGTACCCAAGTGTTTTTTGGGCATAGGAGCTGCCTCTAAAACCTTCATTGAGCTATGTGACCCTTTATCATTTGTGGAATGGTTGAGTGCACATAACTCATTCAGGGAAAGAAGGAGCAAGACTCTAGAAACTTCTCCAAATACCCTCCCCTCCTTGTCCACAAGGGCCCAGCTCCACCCAAGGGTTTCCCTCACATAGAGGCCAGCTGAGATTCCAGGGCCCCCACTGGTTCAAGGATAAGAAGCCCCTTGCCCATCTCTCCTCTTCAGCCCCAATGTGAAGACACTGGAAATGGCATTTCTGGCTCCATGTTTCCTGAGAGCTGTGGAGTTTTTCTATAGGCTGGTTGGAGAATTTCTGAGGCCTCCAGGGCTCACCTTATTGGAGCATGGGGGAAAGGAAATGATCATGTCACCTGTGGCAGAGGTGGGGACCTGGAGTGGAACCCAGCTCCTCCTGTCAAAAGAGGCCTTCTTGGAAGGAAGGAGTGAAAGGACCAGACTAAAGCCATTTTGTGACTCTAGGCCTCTTGTCCAGAGCCCTAGGTCCCCCACCCAGTTACTGGAAGTTGCAACACAACGGCACCCCTCCCTGGCACCAAAAAGTGGTTCTGCAACTTGAGTCAGCTAATCAGAAAGCCAGGCAATGAGCTCATTGTAGCCAGACCTATCAATAACCTAAAGGTCAACTGGGCCCATTGTAGCCAGACCTGTCAGTCTAAAGGCCCACTGACCACCCAGTGACTTCATCCATCCCCATCCAATCCTACTGCTATTTCCCCTGTGCGCGCTTTCCCTTACCCAATCATATAACACCAAGGCATGTACTCCCCTGCTTGCGATTGTAACTCATAAAAATCCCTGCTCCCCTAGACTCGGGGCCGTGCTTCCTAACCCGCTGCTTTGGTGTGGGTTGGCGGGCCCTGCTCAAGCTTGAATTAAAGACCCTTTTGTGATTACATCGGACTCCTGGTGGTCTCTGGTGGTCTCGAGTCTGGGCATTACAGGAGCAACTTGTGAACGAGGGCTGCCTCAAAGCAGGGGAGAAAAACCTCCAGAAAAGGTTTTAGAAGTTTCTGGAAAAGCCAGTTTGGAACCACAGAGTAGGAAACTTAAGACTAAAACCTCATTAGGTTTGTTTCACCCATAGACTGTCTGAATTTATCATCTTTTTGATCTCTCTCCTCTTGCCATCTCCTTTAAAAGATAGTCCCTCGAAGTTGGAGGAGCAACATAAAGCCTGAGGCCTACATGCAGCCATCAAGTCTCCTAAATCTTTGATTCCCCTGGAATATGTTATTTGGAAGGAGTGAAAAAGGAGGCAGCCTTCATGTCTCCCCACAACACCCTTGCTACTCATTTCCCCCAAACCTTATATTAATCAATTAAGCCTTCCCCTTATATTGATTAATTAAGACTCCCTTAACATATACTAAAGTCCCATGTGTTTATGGGTCTTAACACTTAAACACTCTATGTTATTCTATTACTATTTGTATATTTCCTCTTTATTAAAAATCTTTCTGAATTATCCTAGCCTCATAATACATTTTAATGTTTTATTCCATGATTTCTTTTTTTCCCACATGTTCTATATTCCCCACTCCTATCTTCCCCGATTCTCCCACAGTGTCCCTTTGCCATTCTAACTGACATTGCACTGCACTGGAATTATAGACGAAGGTGGGAATGTACTAACATTTTTAGAGTATCTAGCCTTCTTAAGTTAGTTCTTTGCATTTTTCTGAGCAATGTTTTTCCTGAATTAGACCTTATGCATAAAACAGTCTTAGGCAGGGTTAATGAAGAGGCTGGAAGCTTCTTTGGAGAAGGGACCAAGAACATCCTCCTTCAGAGCCAGTGTGTAGGGAGCTGTGGCTTCCTTCCAAGAGGACAGCCGTGCCTCCCACCTTTACCCATGCAGGCAGGGTAGGGGGTGGAAGAGGGCAATCCAGGAATTGCAACCTACTGGGAAATATTTCTGGTTCGCCAACAAAAGCCCCTTGTTGGCTTCCCCACTCCCTGCTCCATGTGCTACACACATACAGCAGGGCTGGGAGGCCCAGGGGACAGTCTGGCTGGGCAGGAAGGTGGCACGGTCCATCTCAGGGTGATGGGTGGTATGAGAAGGCCCTAGACCCCCTGCCCCAGGAGACCAGATAGTTAGGACAGCAGGGGACATGGTGGCTTGTGCTTATCTCTTTATTGTTTCAGTTCAGAGCCCCTGCAGCAGGAGGGGCAGGCGTGGGGAGGTGGTGCCCTCCTGCCAGCCTGAGCCCCTCTCTGCCTCTCTCCTCTCCTCTCCAGCATCTCACCCACCCTCTCTCCTTCTGCATCTCTTGCTCCCACATCCAGCACCTTCGGGGGTTCCCTCTTGCAGCCCTTGCTTTCTAAGCCCACCCTGAGCTAGGGAAAGGAAAGGAAGGGAGCATGGCCAAGCTCGGGCCCTTCAGACTCCACAAGGGTAGTTGCCCTGGTATCTGCCTGGCTTGCTGATGAGGCTGTCCTTTCTCTCTCTGACCCAAGCTGAGGGGTGGGAGTCCATGGGGCTCTGTCCTGACACTTCGGGGTCCATATGCCCTGCTCTGGGGCCCTTTCCAAAGCAGAGACTAGATCCTGAGGTCACAGAGGTGAGAGGGTAGGGTCACCACTCCAGCTGGCTCCATTCAGCCCTAGGGCCAGCCTCACTCACTTCCAAGAGCTAGGACCCATGATGGGGTCCACAGAGGCAGCTGGGGTGCTCCCTGGGGCTAGGCGGGATGGGAACCAGGAGGGGTGGCCAGTGAGGAAGGGTCAGAGGCTGTGAGGGAGAAAGGTGGCTGGGTGTGGCTCCCAGGATGGAAGGAGGCTGGCTTCAGGAGGCGGTGAGGAGGGGGCCAGGATGTTGTCTGAGGGCCTCTGGCTTTAGAGCACCTCATGCTGCTGCTGTGTAGCCTCACTGACGACCTGGGCAGAAAAAGAAGCCCAGTCCAGCCCACTGCTACCCAACAGGAGTCTCAACCCCATGCACCCCACCACTGTGCAGCAGTACCTGCTTGCCCTCAGCCAGGGCTCTGGACCAGCTCAGCTGGTAGAAGACACCTGGCTGATAGTCCCCCAGATACTCTGCAATCTCCACCAATAATGAGGGGCCAGAGAACTCACTCACCTCCCCATCCCGGGTCTCAATGGTCTTGATCATCACTGTCTTCTTGGTGTGCACCTCAGAACCCCTTTGCTCAGGGCTGGTTTCTGTAATATATCCACCACACACTCAGCCCGATCAAGTCCAGGCCTGGGCTGCACCAGGCTGGGCACCTACCTCTGGCCACAGCACCCAAAGTTCTAGAAGACTCCCATCCCCCCAAGATGGGTTTTTTACTTCTAGACATTAGCACCTGTCCTTAAGCCCAGCACCCAGCAGGTGACCCTGCAGATCTTGGGGGCCAGTCTCATGGTTAAGATGGGCTTTGGAGTCAAAAAACTGCACCATGAGAACTGATTTTGGAGGGTAGGGAACCCTTGAGGCCTAGGCTGCAGCATTTATGTTCCCAAGGGCTCCTAGATTCCTCTGCACCCAGGGATCCAGGAAAACCCTACATGAGTTTGTGTCCTGGGACTCTCTTCCTTCAAAATCATTAGAACCCCAAAGCCTAGTCCAGAGACATTCTTTTGGAGGACTGGCAGGAGCCCAGCCCTCTTTAGAACAAGATGAGCAGTTTAATGTCTTAATGAAAATGAGTCAGAGCAGGACTCAGTCATGATACATCACGCTGAATCATTGCCCTGCTGTGCCTCAGTTTCTTCACTATGAAATGGTGACAATGATACTTCTCCTATCATGGCTACGGAGCTATTGATTTGAAAAGGTATTAAGTGATTTTTAAATGCAAAAACACATATTTGTTGTCTGTATAAACAACTAATTGAAAAGAAAGGATCTGAGTTTTATAGGGAGAGTCAAATTTGGGTCCTTGATGAGTTTGACGTTCCTAAGTTTCCTTAGCAAGCAACTAGCCTGTGACAAACATTCTAACTTGATGGAGCAGGGCGTATATTTTTTCCTGATGGAAATGAACATCGAAGATATAAGAGGTTTGATCTAGGAAAGGAGAAGCTGCCAAGGACTCCGACTTGCTTTCCTAATGTATCATTAGAGCGTGTTTTTCTGCTCTCTGGGGTTGGAAAGCCATTCAATCTGCATATTACTGATGTCAGGATGGCAGAATGCCTTAAGAGTTCGTTCTTGTCATTGTTTGGCTTTGCTAAGATTTGGCTTCATTTTTTCAAATATGAATCCAACATCTTGCTCCAGTAAGCTAGAAGTGCTCACCAAATAGAGAACACCTGGCAACATGCCACACAGACAACGGGCGGTGGGTTCCTTCTGGCCAAAGGGTGAGATGCTCCTACTTCTAGGTCCCCAGACACATTGGGGACAAACTCTGGTACTTCCAGAGTTTGGGATTCAGAACAGAGACAGTTTCTTGAGGCTCAATTCTTCTGAAGGTGCAAGGGACATAGTCAATATAAGAAAACCTGGTCCAATAACAATCTCCCAGACAGTACTTTATCTGCTTCTACCTAAACTCTCCCACTTCTCCTTTTTTTTTTTTTTTTTTGGTAATGGGGATTGAACTCAGGGGTACTTGACCACTGAGCCACATTCCCAGCCCTATTTTGTGTTTTATGTAGAGACAGGGTCTCACTGAGTTACTTAGCACCTCGTCGTTGCTGAGGCTGGCTTTGAACTCGCGATTCTCCTGTCTCAGCCTCCTGAAGTGCTGGGATTATAGGCGTGCACCACCGCACCCAGCTTCCCACTTATCCTTAGCAGGCCTCTTTCTCTCCTCTTTTTTTCCCTGGCCTGGCTCCAGCCCCAGGGTTTCATCCTCTCCTCCTGGTGGGCTTGGGCAGTATCCAAGCTGGACTTCTGCCTCTGTGACCCCACCTTAATCTCCTACCACACACTTACCTCGGAAGTTGAGAGCAGAGAAGGTCTGGATAGGGAGGTTGATCCTGAAAGGAGAGAGATCAAGTCCCCAAAGGGTTAAGAACACTCTCATTCTCTTCTCATCTCTCCCTGTGGTCACCCATCAGGGCTCACCCTGGCCCTCATTAAACACCATCCTCAGCTGTCCCAGTCCCACTGATCCCAGCATTCCCACTGCCCACACTGTAGGGCATAGGGTCAAAGCCCAACTCTAGCTGTTCCAGGAACTGTTCCTTCTAGAAAGATCACCCATTCTAATCCTGACCTGCTAGAATGACACCCAACCCCTCTGCACCCTGTGGTTCACCAGCATTTCCTTCTTGCTCCTGGCACTGAAGGAGGTATGAAGAGCAGCTGTGACATCACTGTGTGTGCCCACCCTCCAGACAGGCCAGTTCCAGGAGCTGACCATTTATGCCTAGTGCTGGGAAAAGTCAAAGCAGCTTTAGCTACCTTAAAAGGTCATCTGTGTAGACATTATTCTATAAAACCTGAAACCTTTCTTTATGTGTAAGTCCATGTCTAAACATGTCTGCCACTTTTTTTTAAACTTCAGATATAATTTTTTTTTTTTTGGTAGATGGACACAATGTCTTTATTTTATTGCTCTGTATGTGGTGCTGAGGATCGAACCCAGGGCCTCACGCATGCGAGGCAAGCGCTCTACCGCTGAGCCACAATCCCAGCCCTTCAGATATAATTTTTATGAGTATCAGTGGGTACCATTTTTGGAAGTAATTGACCTGTCTTAAATGAAAGCTATATAAATTAAATTTATACAGTGAAATGGACAGATCATTAGTGTACCATTCAATGAGTGTTGATTAATGTCTATATGCACATAACCACCAGTCCAACTCCAGACATGAACATTTCTATCACCCCAAAGCTTCCCTCATGTCCCTCCCAATTGGATATTGTCTAGAGGTGTCTAGAGGTGGGTTGCTTCGAGCACATCCTCTGTGCTTTTTTCTTTGAGCATGTGTGTGGTGTGCACTAGTTTCTTCAGCCTTTCTCTTAATCTACTCATGTGCAGGGCTTTCTGGTTCTTCCTCTATCTCATTTGTCTCCATCTGCCCCCTCCCTTTCGTCCTCATTCCCTGTTCTGCTTTCATCCTTCCCTTGACTGGCAGTAATATTTTATTACTGATTGCAAAATATGATTTTATGCTGCTTGGTTCTTAATTCTAAAGGTGGATAAGGGAATACTTACATTTCTCTTTTCATAAAAGCTGTTAATTACATCACTTTTTACCCTAGTGGCCTTGATTAATTCTCTGCAATGAGCAGAAAGGTGGCCTCATGTATAAATTTGCTTCCAGGTCTTATTGAGGTGATCTGGAGCCCCCTGGGGGCAAGACTGGGTCTCCCAGCAACCTTCCCCAGCCTCTGCCTTGCTCCTCACCGGCTCTCCTCTCCCTCTAGCAGCTTCCGGTAGGTGGCAATCTCCACATCCAGGGCCATCTTCACATTGAGCAGGTCCTGGTACTCGCGCAGGTGGCGGGCCATCTCATCTTTGAGGTGCCGGATCTCCTCTTCCAGCCGCGCAATGTTGTCCTGGTAGCCACTGGCCTCACTGGCAAAGCGGTCCTCCAGCTCCCGCATCTGTCTCATCAGGGAATCATTCTGCAGGGGTGAGGGAAGACCAGGTCAAGGGTAGACTCAGAGCATGCTCAGGAAGGAGGACACTAGGGGCCCAGGTTGGAAAGAGACACAGCCTTGGTGATGAGTGGTAACTCCAGATAGTCATGTCCAGGAGTTGTTAAAGGATTCTAAGCTAGGGAAAACTAAACCCAAATGAAGTCTTATGTGGACACTCAAAGAATAAGTGACATAAAAAGGAGCATCTATGTTTGGTACTCCCACCCCTACACAGGGAGATGCCCCTAGGAACTGTCTGAATCCTTAGTGCCCAATTGGGAATCCACCCATCTGATTTTACCCCTGTTGTAGACTTGAGATGGAGGCCCAGAGAGGGTCTGTAATAGGTCCAAGGTCACAGAATGAAAGTGTGAGCTGTAGAAAAGGGCTGGGCTTGTGAAAGTAGGCAGAGACTCACGGTGCCTTTGAGAGCATCAATCTCGCAGGTGTAGGACTGGATCTGGTGTCGGTATTCCATCATCTCCTGCTTGGCTTGGCGCAGTGCATCATTGTTCTTGTTGGCTGCCTGGGTCAGGTCGGACACCTGAGGGCAGAGAGAGGGTCCCTGAGACAAGCAGGAGCAGGATACAGATAGGGTGGCAAGGAAGCATAGTACTCTGGGCTCACTCTCCTTCATGGATGTGGCTACAAGCAGCACCTCAGACTGGGATTGAGAGGACAGGGGTTCTCTGGGCCAGGCCACCCACCTTAGACTTGTACCACTCTTCAGCTTCAGAGATGTTCTTAGCCGCGATGGTCTCGTACTGAGCCCGGATATCCCTGAGGGCAGCTGTGAGGTCTGGCTTGGACATGTCCATCTCCACCTGGACCTGCTGTTCCTGAAGCTGGGCCTGCAGCTCGCGGATCTCCTGCAGGTGTGGTTGGGCTTCAGTCCCCTTGCAGGCCCCCCAGAGCACTCTGGCACCTCCCATTCCCAGCTGCTTTCACCATGGCCCAAGGACCCTGACTACCTCTTCGTGAACTTTCTTAAGGAACGCAATTTCTTCGTTGAGAGATTCAATTCTGCGCTCCAGGTCAATGCGGGCTAGAGTGGCTGCATCTACATCCTGGGAGAGATCAAGCAAAAAGGGTCAGAATAGGGACTCCTAGGAGGGATAGAAGTGGGAAGACTGCTGGGTGACCAAAGAGGGCTTACCGCTCTGAAGGCAGCCAGATTGTTCTCTGCTTCTTCTTTCAGCTGGATCTCTTCCTGCAGCCTGACCAAGACAGACAAAAGGACAGACAATTTCGGGGATAGGGTTGGCACTATCAGGGAGTGGACTCAGGACAGAGGAAGAAGGCCTGGCTGATGGGTAGAAACAAGAGCCCCAGAAAGGGAGTGGCAGAGGCCACGCCCACCCAGGGAGGGGACAGGAAGTGGCCCAATCTCTGTTCTGTAGCCACACCTTTGAAGTCTATGGTCCTTCCTAATGTGACCTCCCTGGGGTTAAAAACTGTATCTATTTTATTCACCTCTGAGTTCCTGGTTCTCAGTCCAAGCGTGGTCCTTGTACCAGCTTGATTAATATTTGTGACTTTGGTGGCAGGAGGGTGACTGCTCACTTGTAAAATCAGAAGCAAGATCCATGAATATACTAAGCCTTTTCATACTAGATGTTGGTGGAGCCTACTAACTAGTGCTTCAGAGATTTTTCAGAACCAGGGCCTCCTGCTCATTTTTCCCCTGTACTTCAGCTTAACCTTGTGATGCAGCAGCTTCTGGGAGGCCCAAGAGCCAACCTCCCCTCTCCTGCTCCTCCCCTCCCGAGGGCCTCATCACAGTTGAGAGAGTTTTTGCTGACACTCCCTCACTTCTCAGCCTGCCCAGCTTTCCCACCGGCCACCATCCTCCCCTTTCCCTCTCTCTCTATTCTCCAGCCTTTCCTCAGCCCACCTCAGCCCCACCACTCTAGCAGCTCAAGATTCCCAGCTGCCCACAGGGCACCAGGCCTAGGTGGGTTCTGATTTCTATCCCTTGATCTACCTCCCCAAGAACTGCTGTGTGGAGGGAGAGCACATGCAAGAGACCTGGGGTTTAAGGGGACACAAGGGCTAATCTTCTGTAAGCATGTGGTGGGAGAGGGTCCCTGGGTTAAGAAAGGAGAGCGATAACAGCAAAGCCCTGCCCGCGGAAAGAGGGTCTGGTGCCGCTGGGCCCTCACTTGGCCTTGAGACGCTGCAGGTCGTCGATCAGGTTGTCACGCTCGACATCGACGCGGGCACGCTGGTTGGTGAGCACCTCCACCTGGCGCCGCAGCTCGCGCAGCTCCTCCTCGTAAAGCTCAGCGACCCGCGTCGGCTCGCGGCCCTTGAGCCGGTTCACCTCGGCGGCGAGCGCGGCGTTCTGCTGCTCCAGGAAGCGCACCTTCTCGATGTAGTTGGCGAAGCGGTCATTGAGCTCCTGCAGCTCCACCTTCTCGTTGGTGCGTGTGGTCAGGAACTCCTGGTTCACCGCGTCCGCCAGCGAGAAGTCCAGCAGCTCGCCCGCGCCGTAGGAGGGCGCGCGGGTCGCCCCCAGCCGGCTGGCCCGCAGCGACCCCAGGCCCCCGGCCCCACCCGACGTGCGCGACACCTGGTACACGCGGGACGTCACCGAGCTCGAGGAGCCCTTGGTGCCAAAGCCTGCGCGAGGGAACACCGGCGAGCTCAGCGGGGAGCCGAGCGAGAAGCCGGGGGCCCCGCCGAAGGTGCGACGGTAGGAGGACACGCGCTGGCTGGACGAGTAGGCCTGGCTCATGGTGGTGGCTCGGGCGAGGCTGGGTGGGCGTACGGAGGAGGCAGCGGGCGGATAGCCGGCTGGAGAGTGGTTGCGGAGAGGGGAGACGGAGCCCCTAGCCGTCCGCACTATTTGTAGCCCTCCTGACATCAGCCCCCGCCGCCCCTCCCCTGACAGCTGCAGGATCCCGCTGTCCTGCCAGGAAAGGGCGGCCGCTGGCCGTGGGGGCGGGGAGGACAGCTCCCCCGAAGAGGCCTGCGCCCCTGAGCCGCGCGTGAGGGGCTGAGTAGCGCTGCAGACAGACAGGCCTGCCAACTGCTTCACCAGGGCTCTTCTGCAACCCCAGGCGGGCCCCTTGAGCCCCTAGGTGCCTACCTCGGGGTAGTGAGGGGGAGAGCAAGCTAGATTTCCATTTAGTTTGAGGCTCCCCTTTTTTCTCCAAGGAGAAACTTTGGGTCATTTGAAGGGACAAGGCCTGTACCCAAGAAAGGTCCCAAATCACCGTATTTCTAAAGATTCTCTGGAGGTTTGGAAGGGTTCAGGCAAACACCAAGAGTCCACCGGCCAAACCAGAGGGGGTCTGTAGGCAAGCAAAGAAAGTAGGAGAGTGCCTGGCTGGTAGAGAACGATCCTGACCAGAGCTGGCCTGCCCATGTATGTCCACTGGCACCTGGGCTGTAGCTTTGAGCCTCAGTTTCCCTCAGTTTCTCCTCTAGGCCTTCCTCCTCCCCCCTACTGGGGAAGGCGGGACCTCCAGTTTATAAGCAGCAAGATAATTTCCACAAAGAGTCTGCAGAGCTCTCCATTTCCAATTGCTGTGTAGTCACACCTCCGCACCAACTTTGCCTGGCTCCTGCCCCCTTTTCCCCCTCACCTCCTCTCTGATTCATCCCCCTACCCATACCACCCACACCCACTCACACCAGGGGTTTGTGTTTTGTCAGGAGCTGTGTGTCAACCCAGCCATCTCCCTGGCAGCAGCAGCTGCCAACCCAAAATACCAGAGCTGGTATTTATAGAGGAGAATGCATGGGCCTGAGAACAAGGTGCCGGAGAGCAGTTCTGGGGGTAGGGGCCCAGCACCTGAGGAGGCTCAGGCTTCTGAAAGTTGAGGAAAGCCAAGATTGACAAGCCTCAGTCACATCCCACCCTCATGATGTCCAGGCCCCCAACAGGGATGAAGCTCCAGAGAGGGCTTGCCCATTCCTTCACAGTCCCCCTCAGCACAAACTACTCGCTGACCCCCCAAGAACATCCACAGTTCTCTGTCCACTGTCTGTGTCTCCTCACCTCCACCTGCTAGACTCAGGTCTCTCTTAAGCCTGTTCCTTGTGGAATGTAGACCCAGGAAATAGAACACTGGATTAGGAGCCTATAGCTGGCTGGCTCTGACATCTCCAGTAGCAACAGTTACTAGAAGGTTCACCCTTCACCTCTCAGAGCCTCAGGATCCTCAGCTATAGAGTGGGGCTGGTCAGCCTTGCCATGCCTCCCTGCCCAATAGGGGTTCAGAGGCCCAGGCAACAATAATGCACTTTGCAATGATAATAAAAATACCTTACAGGTACTGGCTGCCTACTGTGGACCACTCTGCTGAGCACTTCACATCTGTGACCCCCAATTCTCCAGCAACCGCCTGAGATAGAGACTAATATCTTTCTCATTTGATTGTTCAGGAGCCTGAGGGGCCATGCTTTGGCCCTCAATTGGGTATAAATGTGCCAGGTAAACTGTAAAGGGCTTTGTAACTGCTGTCTTTTTAAAGCCCTTTCACATTAAGTGTTTAATTTTTTTATCCACAAGACAAGCTTACAAGGTGGATGGGAGTTCCAGATATTCTTATCCAACCTTAGAGTCAGTGCAAGCTGTTGTGTTGTGGTTATTTTTGTGTCTCAGCTCCCAAACTAGACTGCATGCTCCTTGAGGATTCTGGAGGCTGTGTGGATACTTAACACATCCCAGGCAGCACCATCCGTTGTCCTTGTCATTCAAAGTAGCCTGCAGGCTTTTCTTGCCCATCCCTTTATTTTGATGACAAATGCTGCACCTCCTTCCCACCCCGCACCCCAAAGACCAGATATGTAACTCTGATCCCAGCCAGTCCTATTATTGTATCCCTTTGACTGTAGTGATTGGCTCAAGAGGTGGGGCCCCTGGCCTGAGCAGGGCCAATCAGAGACCCTCCTGAAATTTAGAGATGGAACTGGGCTTACTAAACTAGAGCCTGGAGTGGTGGTTATATCCTGCCCCCCTGGGGGGAGTAGGGAGAGACAGAGATCCACGTGCCAGGCAGGGAAACCTGGAGAGGAGGAGCAGGCCTGGGTGGGTAGTCCTCAATTCTAGTGCCTGGGGCTCTGCTTCCTGCTCAGGGATTTCCCTAGATTTCACAGCTCCTTCTATGTCCTTCCTGACTTCAGGCTGCTAAATTTTCCCTTTTCTCATCTAAGGTCCTTGGTGTTGATTCTGGTCATTTACAGCCCAAAGAACCTGACTAATCTGCTGTAGGAGTTTGCATGCCCATTTCTATGATGTTACTGAGGGCATTTCTGGGACTCCTCTCAGTGCACAGTCTCCAGACCACATAAGGCAATTGGCTTTTTGACCAGCTTGAGGCCTCAGTTCCTTGGTGAAATGAGGCAGAACACAAATAAATAAATTATGCCATCTACTGTCTAGTCAAAATCAACAACTAACAGACTTGGCTCTGAACCACTTGGGACTGTTTCCAGAAGTTAATTCCACCCCTGTGGATTTGCTACCATGGAGGGGGCAGCAAAACAACACCCTGGGGCTTGGAAGGCAGGTGAAAGAGGAGCACTCCAAAACATGGTCTGAGCTGGGCAGCACCGCTGGAATGAGAGTTCAACCTCCCCAGGGGACTACTGAGGACTAAGCACACTAAAAATAATCACCATGTATCTGGGTGGGTAATGTACGTGACACAAAATGCACAAACAGGTATGAAGTAAAAAATAAGTCTCTTTCCCATTTTTGACACCCAGCCACCCCATATCCCTCCTGAGAGACAACCAGTCTTAAGCCATCTGTTGTTGTCTCCTTTCAGAGATGCTTGATGCAGATACCAGCACATGCATGTATACGGAACCCTCCCTATTAAAAAATACTTTACATACTGTTCTGAGTCAAGCTTTTTTCAGTGAACATATTTGTTAGAGATAGTTCCAATTTAGTACATTGACAGCTGATTCTTTTCTTCACTGTGGTGAAAAATACAAAAAATAAAATTGGCCATTTCGGCCATTGTTAAGTGTATAGTTCAGTGGCATTAAGTACATTTGTACTGTAGCGCAATCATTATCATCAGCCACCTTTAGAACTTCTTCATCTTTCCAAACTGAAACCCCATAACCATTAAAAATAACTCCTCATATCCCTTTCTTCCCACCCCTGGTTATCATTGGCAGAAAGTAAACTGAGGCACAAAACATTTTTGAAAAGTGATTCATGAATTCAGCAGCTCCAAATCAGAAGCAGGTCAGGAAGTGCATGGAGGAATGGGGGCGGGGGGGGGGAGTGTTTATTGCACAAATGTAAAAGGAAAGCCGAGAAGATCTTCAGTTACAGTTGTATGGTTGCTTTAAGTAAAGTCCCTAGTTTTGTAAGTTTGTTGGTTGCTTCTGATTTATTGAACTTATATTGTTTCCCTTTAGTATAAGTATTTATAAGAAGTATAGATACTTACTTATGTTTGCAAATCAAGCAAGGATTAGGTTATTTTGAGACATAAATGGTTTTGAAGACAAAACCAATTCAAAACCAGTTCAGAGCAACCCAATTCAAAAAAATGGGCACACATGCCTGTAATCCCAGTACTTTGGGAGGCTGAGACTCGAGAATCACAAGTTCAAAGCCAGCCTCAGCAACAGTGAGGCACTAAGCAACTCAGTGAGACCCTGTCTCTACATAAAACACAAAAAATAGGGCTGGGGATGTGGCTCAGTGGTCGAGTGCCCCTGAGTTCAATCCCCAGTACCAAAAAAAAAAAAAAAAAAAATTAAAAAAATGAGCAAATACTTGGATAGACATTCATATAAGTAAGATGGAAAATGACCAATAAGCCCATGAGATGTTCAACCTCACTGATCATTAGGGAATGCAAATTAAAACTACTATGAAGTACCATTTCATGCTCATTAGGATGGCTATTATAAAACAAACATAACTAGCGTTGGGAGGGATGTGAAGAAATTGGAACCCTTGCACATTGCTGGCCAAAATATAAAATGGTACAACCACTCTGGGAAATAAAATAGTAATTTATTAAAAAATTAAACATAAAATTACCATATGATGTAGTAATTCCACTTCTGGGCATATACAGTAAAGAATTGAAAGCAGAGATTTTAACAGATATTTGTACACCAAAATTCATATCAGCATTCGTCACAATTACCAAAAGATGGAAACAACCCAAATAGTCATCAACAGATGAATGGATAAACAGAGTATGATATTATATGCAATGGACTATCATTCAAAAGCAAGGGATTCTGTAGGGCTAGTGCTGCACACCTGTAATCTCAACTATTGGGGGGGCGCTGAGGCAGGAGGATTGCAATTCAAGGCTAATCTAAGCAACTCAGTGAGACCCTGTCTCAAAATAAAAAAATCAAAAGGGCTAGGAATATAGGTCAGTTATAGTGCTCCCTGGGTTGAATCCTCAACACCACACCCAAAAAAAGGGGGGGGGTGGATTTTGATACATGCTATAATATAGATGAACCTTGAAAATATTATGCTAAGTGAAATAAGCCAGTCACAAGAGAAAAAATACATGATTTTATTTATATGAAGTACCTAGAATAATCAAATTCTTAGAGAAAAAAAAAAGTTGAATGATGGTGTTAAACTAAAATGACCTATGAAGAATGTCTGAGCAGATGAAACCACGTAGACCTCATAAGCAACCTAATCCTTGCTTGCATATAAGTGAAACTTAACTGGAGTTATTTTTTGCAAATACCTATATTAAAGGAAAACGAAACTTAAATACAACCAATCAGAAGCAGCCAAGAAACTTTCATAACGAGGGACTTTCCAGTTGGAGAGACGACATAATATCTCCAATATTAAGTCTTCCAGTGCATGAACATGGGATGCCTCCAGTTATTTCAGCAATGTTTTATGTTTTTCAATGTACAAGTCTTATGCCTCCTTGGTTATGTCTATTGCTAAGTATTTTATTCTTTTTGATGCTATTTTAAATGATATTGTTACCATTAACTGTGAGGATCAGATGGGTTTTTTCCCCCTTCATTCTGTGAAATGTGACATATTACACTGACACTTTCATATGCTGAACTGTCCTTGCAATGGTTTATAACTGAAACCAGTCAAGGGCTTTGTTTATTTTCTTTATGTGACTGTCCAATAAATGTCTTCCCTGTGTTCCTCCATAGAACTCCTGAACCACTTCTGCTTTGGAGCTGCCTAATTGGTTGTTGGGTTGTAAGATCTCTTTACATATTTTATTTATCAATCCCTTATTGGATTTATGATTTGCAAATATTTTTCTCCCATTCTGGGAGTTGCCTTTTTGCTTTTTTGATAGTGTCATTTGGTGTGCAAAAGTTTTAAATTTGGGGTTGGGGATGTAGCCCAGTTGGTAGAGTGCTTGCCTCGCATGCACAAGGCCGTGGGTTCAATCACCACAAAAAGAAAAAAAAAAGTTTTAAATTTTGATGAAGTCCAGTTGGTCTATTTTTTTCTTTTATTGCCTGTGCTTTTGACTTTATATCCAAGAAATCATTGCCAAATCCCAATGTCATGAAGATTTTCCCTTAGGTTTTCTTCTGGGTTTTGTAGTTTCAGTTACTGTGTTTAGATACGTGATCTACTTTGACTTAATTTCTATATATGGCATAAAATAAGGGTCCAACTCCATTTGTATGTATGTTCTGGTTTTCCTAGCACCATTTGTTGAAACCTGTTTTTTCTTCATTGAATGATTTTGGCATGCTGGTTGAAAATTATTTAACCATATACATAATTTATTTCTGGGCTCTCTGTTCTATTCCAGTGGCCTGTCTGTCTCTGTCTCTCTCTCTCTTCTTCCCTCCCTCTCTTTTTGTACTGGGGATTAAACCCAGGGTCACTTTACCACTGAGCTGCATCCTCAGTCCTTTTTATTTTTAATTTTGAGACAAGCTCTCACTAAGTTGCTGAGGTTCTCACGGAGATGCTAAGGCTGGCCTCAAACTTGGGATCCTTCTGCCTCAGCCTTCCTCATCACTGGGATTATAGGCATGCACCACTGTATCTGGTCTATACATCTATACATCTGTCTTTATTCTGGTACCACACTGTTTTGTTTTGTTTTGTTTTGTTTTGTTTTGTTTTCCAGTGCCGGAGATTGAACTCAGGGGTATTTGACCACTGAGCCACATCCCCAGCCCTATTTTGTGTTTTACGTAGAGACAGGGTCTCAATGAGTTGCTTAGCACCTCACTGTTGCTAAGGCTGGCTTTGAATTCATGATTCTCCTGTCTCAGCCTCCCAAAGTGCTGGGATTACAGGAGTGTGCCACTGCACCCAGCTCACCACACTGTTTTGATAACTGTATCTTTGTAGTAAGTTTTGAAATAAGGAAGTGTAAATATCAATTTTGATGTTCTTTTTCCAACATTTTTTTTAGCTATTTAAAGTCTTTTGAGATGCTATATGAATTTTAGGATAGATTTTTCGGCTTCTGAAACAATTATTGAGGGATTTTGATAGGGATTATACTGAATCTATAGATTACTTTGGGTAATTCACATCTTAACAACATTAAGTCTTCTAGTCCATGAACATAGGATGCCTCCAGTTATTTCAGCAATGTTTTACATTTTTCAATGTGCAAGTCTTATGCCTCATTGGTTATGTTTATTAGTAAGCATTTTATTCTTTTTGATGCTATTTTAAATGATACTGTTACCACTGAAAGGCTCCTATGGGTTTCCCTCCCTTTATTCTGTGAAATGTGGCATATTTTACACTGATTCACTTTCATATATTGAACCATCCTTGTATCACAAGAGTAAATTCTACTTATTCATGACATATAATTCTTTAATTTGGGAGCTGAGGTTGTGGCTCAGTGGTAGAGCGCTTGCCTAGCACATGTGAGGCACCAGGCTCGATTCTCAGCACCACATAAAAATAAATAATAAACAAATAAATAAATTAAATAAGGGTTTTAAAAAATAATAATTTTTTAATTTGCTACCAAATTTGGTTTATTAGTATTTCATTCAGAATTTTTACATCAATATTTATAAGGGATACAGGTCGGTAGTTCTTTTGTAGGGTAGTGACTTTGTAGGCCTTGATATCAGGGTATTATTGGCCTCATAAAATTACTAAGAAGTATTCTCTCCTTTTAGTTTTTTTGTGTTAGTTCTTTAAATGTTTCGTAGAACTCATCAGTGAAACCATCTGGTCATGCACTTTCCTTTGTGGTGAGTTTTAAGTCATTCCTCTTAATATCTTCATTTGTATTTCATTGTATGGATTTGGTGTAATTTATTTGGGCAGTTTCTTATTGATGGACATTTATGTTGTTTTTAGTCTTTTTCTGTGGTAGGCAATAATGATGTGAATATCTTCAGGACACATGTTTGTATATATAAATTTGGTAAATTACTTATAACATTAAACAGCCACATAGTTTTATGATCAAGCCTTTAAATAAGGGTTCTTTTCTTATTGCATTATGATATCAGAGAGGGGAATGTTCACCAAGACAGACCATTTCATTCAGGATTTTCCAAAAAGAGGGTACAATTTATAAACCTGTATATTTGGTACACAGTGTATACTGGCAAAAAATTTTGTCGAATGAAGTAAAGAAGGAAGACAGTCCTGTTCTTTGTTTGAAATATTCCTGGATGGCTAAAATCTCATCGAGTCTTAGAAATTTAAGGTTGGCCTGTAATCCCAGCAGATTGGGAAGCTGAAACAGGAAGATCGCAAATTCAAAGCCAGCCTCAGCAAAAAGCAAGGCGCTAAGCAACTCAGTGAGACCCTGTCTCTCCATAAAACACAAAATAGGGCTGGGGATGTGGCTCAGTGGTCGAGTGCCCCTGAGTTCAATCCGTGGTATCCCTCCCCCCCACTGGCAAAAAAAAAGAAATTTAAAGTTAGACCCCACAGGTAACAAGGTTAAACCACTATCATGCTCTCCCTTCTCATGTGAGGCTTAAATCTTCTCTATAATTATAATTGTAGCAAGCACTTGTCCCACTTATCTCCAGGTAGTCCATTCCATTCCCTGAAGGGTCACTGGGTACCTAATATGTCTTCACTGTGGGCAAGGGACAGTTCTGCTGATAGAATGCCTTTCCTTTTATTTATTATTACTATTACTATTATTCTTATTTTGTAGTGCTGAGAATCAAACCCAGGACCTCACACACCAGGCAAGCACTCTACCACTGAGCCACATCCTCAGCCTAAACCTTTCCTTTTATTTGAGGCCAGGTGTCTATGTTATGCCACTTACTCTAACCTAGGAGCAAGAAGACCTCTCTTTCATAGATGTGCCCTGAAAATATTAGGAGGCAGTGCTTACATGCCTTATGCAACATTGCCCATTTCACAATTCCCAACTTCTCTCCTTTATCTGACCTACTGTACCAGCAAGACCTAAACCCACCATGGCCTCCAAGGCCCCACAGGATTGACCTCGCCCAACATCAACTCACTCTCCTCTTTTTCAGGCTCTTTTCTGTTGGTGATGCTACCATCTCTTTCTAGCCTCCAGACCTTAGCATGTGCTCTTTCCTGTCTTCTAACTGAAATGCATGGAGGACTAATAAAAGCCTGGGCAGATACCTGAGCCTCACAGAGGGCTCCCTGTTAGGCAAGGGCTTGGATACCCATGGGATATTGCCATATTTCATGGATTGCATTGACAAGGGAATGTATAGGTGGACAATGGTATAGGTGAAGAGTTGGCATGAAGATACTAGTCTGGCTAGTATGGGACACTTGGAATAGGAAAAGGTAAAAGAGACCAAAAAGAAGAGAACCAGATTCTTGCCCTGTCTAGGACAGGGACAAAAATCTCTTTTACCTTAGGATCTCAGATGTGAAACAGTGCAGATCCTTCCCACAATGTGCCCTCCCTTCACTGACTGACACCCACCTGTCTTAGTCTGTTTTCCATTGCTGTAACAAAATACCAGAGGCTGGGTACTTTATAAAGGAAAGAAATTTGTTTAGCTCACAGTTCTGGAGGTTCAGGAGCATGGTACCCATATCTGCTTGGCTGTGGTGATGCTCTTACGGTGGATAGCATCCAATAGTGGGAACACATACGGAAGAAATCACATGGCAGGACAGGAAGCCAAAGAGTGATTCAGAGTCAATCTTACTCTTAAAACCACTCATGCTTGTGGAAACTAACTGGGGTTCCATGGGAACTACCTTCATCACTTCTGAAGGCAGGGCCTCAGTGACCTATCTCTTACTAGATCCCGCCTCTTAAAGATTCTACCACTTCTTAACATCACCACACCAGAGACCAAACTTCTAAAACATGAACCCTTGGGGGACAAAGCACATCCAAACCTTAGCACTGCCTCCAGGGACACATTTTGCTCCTTTCTCCAGGGCCCACATCCCTCTTTCTGTTTCCCAGCCGAGCATCTCATGCTTCTGTCCTGAGTTAGGTTGGGCCAGGAGGCAGCCGTTGTAAAAGGGAACCTTGGGAACGGGATGGGGTGAATTCTAGGAACCCAGGCTCTCATTATCAGCTTTAGACTTAGCTGGAGGGATGGTCAGGGACACAAGCCTGGGTGGGGGCATGGAATGGTCAACCACAGGCTAAGATGGCTGCTCATCCTCAGGGTTCAGCAACCTGACATCTGTGTGACCCAGGCCAGTCCTTTTCCTCTTTGGTCCTGAGATGACCTCTGTGGGAGAGGGGACCAGGCCAGCTCATTTCTGGGGTACCCCTGACTCTGACATCCTGAGTCTTTGGGCCCCAGCATGGGGGAGGGGAGTCACCTTCTGATGCCTCCCTGCCTAAAGCCACCTCCCTCCAGCAGCCACTTCCAGGATGTCCCCGTCCACCTTCTCACTTAGCAGCTGCTAAACCTGAACAGTCTGCAGAGGCCTGAGTGACTGTAAAAGGGAAGGAATGTCCGGAGGCAATTGTTTCTTTCTGATATCACCCTGGGAGGAGGGAGGCTGGAGAGTTGGGGGCCCAGCCTGAACGATGTCAAGATTCTCCCTGAAACTCATCTGTCTCCTGCTGCACCACCCCCTCTTCCCCGGCTCCTCTGGCTCCACCAGCAAACCTGCCACTCGCCACCATCTGCCACCCTCCACATCTGATTGACTTAAGACCTTCAGACCGTGTCCTCTTGCTCCCAACTTTTCCCACCTCCTGTCCCCCGACCCTTTCCTGCACGCCTTCCTTTATGGCACCCTACCTCAATTCCCATAAATCCCTCCTCTACCCACCCTCCTCACCCCCTCTGTCCTGACTCCAGCCCCTTCCTGCTCCCCCAAGTCCTTTTACAGACACTAAGCACAGCGGGTTTTCTGCCAAAGTAGGAGAAGTCTCCAGCTAATCTCACCTCCACTCGCCCCCAACTTCTACCAAATAAGACATCGCTGGCAGTGAAGGAGGTTAGGAGGAGGAGCCTGAGCCTCAAGGGCAGGAGTTCCGGGGATGACTGGGATGACAGGGATGGCGAAGGTCAAAGTACTTTATGAACGTCAGTGCCAGGTAAAGATCAGGTGTTTTCCAGCAGTAAGAAGCCGAGAGGGGAGGGCAGGATGGAAGGTTAGAGGGAAGGAGGGGCTTTGCTAGCATTAAGGAAGAGACTGGAAGGCTTTCTGTTTCATTGGGAGCACGTGGCTGGGAAATGGAGGTCAGGGGAGCAGAGTCCCTAGTCCTGGGCCAGTTCTGGGATGAATTCTGTGACACCAGACTGGTCACTAACCCTCTCTGGATGTCGTTTCTCCTTGATGACAGTGAATACCCTCAGACACATTTCCCTATTCTGATCCTAAGGAGAGGAGTGAGAGAGTCAATTTTGTTTTGTAGTTTTGGAGCCTCTCTGGGCAGCCTGGTCTGAAGCCTCTGTGCTCCCCGCAGATTCACCATAAAGCAGGACCCAGATTGCAGGTACACCCCCAGAATAGAACCAGTGCCACCACATATTGGTGAGATGTGACTACTCCAGCCAGCAAAAATGGAATCCACACCCTCCTTAGACCCGGCCTTTCTCCCTGTCCCAGGCCCCTCTTTCTTCCTTCTCCCCAGGCTTCAACCCTTACCGTCTCAGCTGCTGGTCCTCCCCAGCCAAACCAATGAACCCCAACTCCCTGCCAGCTCTCAGTCTCCGCTGGATGTCCCTGAACCTCTCTGCTCATCCCCTTGATCTCCAAATCCCACTCAGGTCCAAGCCTTGCCCAAAGAGACAGACCACAGCAGAGGAGCCCCTTCCTCAACACAGCCACAACCCCCAAGGTGGAAAGGAGGAAACTCTCTGACCAGCCAGGGGCATCAGGGTTTGAAGGCAGAAGAGGAAAGGGGGAGTGCAGAACCCAGGGTGGGAGGGAATCAGGAAGAATGGGGAGCTATGGCAGACACAGAGCCCTTCTGGCAAGAGATTGCACAGGTCCTTCCGCCAGCCCCAGACTCACAACCTGGGCAGTGCTCCTGGTTCGACTCTAAGAACAGTTTATTTTTATTTTCATTCATTTATTTGCATTTTGTTGTGCTGGGAATAAAACTCAGGGCCTCCCTTGCTGGGCAAACCCTCTACCACCGAGCCACACCTGCGACACTCTTCGTCACACCTTAGCCTAGGTGGAGACAAGATAAATGGCTTCACCCCTTCCCCGGAACTCTGTAAGGATCTTAGGCCATCCCTCAGCTCTCTCTTCTGCCTGATTCATCCTCATTCCTTTCGTCTCTCCTCATGGGCTTTTTTGGTTTCAGGCCCTCCTGTTTGGTCATATTCCTGCTGTCCTGGGCCCTTTCCAGGTTTCCTACATCTCTCTGAGGCTGTAGAGTACTTTAAACAGGGCCTGAGCAGGCTAGCAATGACCTCACAGGGCCACTATGCACAGCTGCTATTTATAGCCTTATGGATCATCCTCCTCTTCCTCCAACCAGCTGAGTCACAGTCAACTTGGGGTCCACTCAGATCCCAGGGCTTTCTCTGACACTCCAGACCATAGCCCACCATAGCACCGTGAACTGTTCTTGCTTGTAGGTAAGAAAATTTATTCATCAAATAATCTAAACACAATGAAAGTGAGCACTGGGTTCCAGAGGACACCCCTTCTCAGGGCCTTACTGTTATATATTTTTACAGCCTCAGCCTTTTATCCTTCTAACTTCTCACACCTGCTGGATAGCCAGTCAGTGACCAAAATTCCATTCAACTCTGCAGAGGTATGGGGAGGAATTGGGGAAGCCGCTGATGGGCTGCTTTCTAGGTTCAAATTCTGAATCTACCACTCTTGAGTTAGTTTCTTCATCTCTCTGAGCCTCAGTTTACTCATCTGTAAAATGATAATAACAGCATAGAGTATTGGGAAGATTAAACGAGAAACCTCGGTGAAGCATATAACCAGTTCCAGGCACACAGGGAGCACTGAGCACTCATTAAAGGCCAGTCAATTCTAATATTTTATTCTCTTTTGACTAAGAAGGAAACTGATTCAGGGAGGTCTAGGGACTTGCATGATTCCTTGCTTACGGTCAGCAGGTATAAGGCCAAGATTCAGAGCCAGGATTGCCCGACTTCAAAGCTCTTGCTCTTCCAATGTCACTTCTTGAGCACTTACTGTATACTGGATACTGTATCATGGTCAGTTACCGTGTAAAATCACTGTGTCTCTAATCCTCACAATATTGTGAAACTGTAAAGCAACTACTCTTATTATCCCCATTTTATTGCTGTGGATACTAGTTTCAGAGAGGTGAGGGAAGTTCCCTAAGGTGCACAGCAAGTAAAAAACAAAGCCTAGATTTGAACCCTAGTTGGTGGTCCCTGGAAGGCCTGCTCATTTCTCCATGTGGGCTCTCAGGCCTCAGCGTAGATTGACTCAGCAGGCTCAGTCCAGGTTCTTCCATTTTAAAATCAGCCCTATTGAGGGATCACCACAGGAAAAAACCCTTTGTCCTCTATCAGATCCCTCCCCACATTCTGCCCTGCTCCAGTCCCTACCCAGCTGTCCTCCACAGAGGGGCCTGGGTACAGAGGGGAGGTCATCAGGGGGTCAGGGCCCATTGGCAGAGGATTCTGGCCTTCATTCCACAGGAAGAGGATACTGAAAATTTCTTATCCAGGGACTAAACAAGCCAATAGGTTCACTCTGCCCTGTGCTACCTACAGGCCAGCCAGGTGCCACGGTTGCCCCAAGGACTAGAGAGGCTCCCCCGAGTGTACCCTAGCCCCAGACTGCCCCCAACAGGCCTTGTCCACACATGGCTCCTGGAGAGGCTGCCTAGAGATCTGGGACTGGGGACCAGGATTGATTCTGAGCCGAGAGGTTGGAAAGAGACTCTGGGGTCCATGGCCAGCTACTGGGGATTCCCACTGCCCCAGCTCCCAAGTGCCAAAGCCACCAAGAGATGTCCCAGGTCTGCTCCCTTCCCAATGAAAGATCCCCAGAGGTTCAATTTGCTGAAACCGCACTGGAGTTTCCTCTCCTCCCACGGAGGTCAGAACCTCCCCAACCATCCCAGAGACCCCCTGACGCCCTGCCTGACTCCACCTCAAAGAGATGGGGCAGGTCCTCCCCCTCCCCTTCCCCGGGCTCCCGGCCACCCTGGGTACCAGAATAGAGTAGTGACCTCCTGCCTGCCCTTGGGACCGGGAGGGGCCACAGCCGCTGCTGCCACTCAGGCTAGGGGAGGGGTTGGGAGGAGGAGGGGCAGGCTGGTGGGCTGGGACTGTGGTAGGGCACGTGCAGGCCCCTGTTTCCAGCTGCTCCTCTGCATTGTGAAGTACTCTCCACCAACACCAGACAAGCAACAGAGCCCCCCACCTCACTTCCCAGCCTGGGCAAGGCTTGGGGACAACATCTCAGCACGGGGCTGAGGCTGCACCCCAGCTTCTCCCTCTCTGTTTTCTGCTTAGCCCAACAACTCCTCTTCTCTGGATCTCCACCCACCCCCCACCCCTCTAAAGGAGGACAGCTTTGCATATTGACCCCACATTCCAGCCTCGCTGGGGTCAGGAGGGCTTCCGGCCTTGTGTGGGAGCCCTGCCCCCACCCTTAGGTCCCAGGCTGCTCCTCTGGGCCTTCCAGCCGCTGGCCCTTTGCAGTTCCCTTCTTGGACACCTCCCCCAGCCCCAGGCCGGATTTAGCTCCTTTAATCTTCCCTGAAATCCAATCTGGCCATTTCCTGAGCACACACTGCACTTCCCAAATGGCCTGTCCCTGGAGAGGGGCCTGGCAGGGTGGCCTCAGCCCTTCCCTAGACTGAAGCACCCCCCTCAATCCTGGGCTCTCCCACTATGCTTCTTCCCACCCCTAGGAGGCCCCAGGGAGCTCTGGCTGTGCTGGCCTCTGACTCCACAGCTCCCAGCTTCTGCTCGGTCCCTCTGCCTGGAACACCCTCACTGCCACAGTTCATTTCTTCCATGGACTCTCCCCTCACAAGGCCAGCAGCTCCAGTCTGATGATCTCCCAGTTTTTGCCTTCTCAGAGACCAGGCTGGAACCACACTGATCCCTCAGCCCAACCCCTCTTTTTTCTAACTGTGTGGCCTTGGGCAAGTGGCTTCCCTTTCTGTGCCTCCATGTTCTCATCAGTAAATGGGAGCCATAATAATGCATTCCTTAGAGGAGTGCTATCAGGAAGAATTGAAGAACCACGTAAAGTGCTTAGAGCATCTGGGTACATAAGTGCTATTTAAGTGTTAGATGAAAATCATCATTTCCTGCCTTGTATTACTAAAGACCTTATTTTCTCCAAGTTAAGACACCATGAATTGTGAGACACTTCATTTATTTAATAACATCCTTTCAAGGGGGAAACAATATTAACACATGAAATGTACAAATCGTCTGTAAGCCATCTTCCAATTTCAGAATGTGTAAATTATTCAGTAACAATAATGTCTATGCAGTATTTGCTTCTCCCTGCCTCCATCCAGAGAGCCCCTTTTCAGCTCCCTATGCATTTGTTAATATAGTCAGTGCCTAACGGCTTGGATTCAAGTCCTTACTGCCAAATTTTTAACTAAGTGAACTTAGGTAAGTTCTTTTTATATATATATATATATTTTTTTTTTAGTTGTTCATGTATCTTTATTTTATTCATTTATTATTTATATGTGGTGCTGAGGATCGAACCCAGGGCCTAACACATGCCAGGAAAATGCTCTACCACCGAGCTACAGCCCCAGCCCCTTAGGTAAGTTCTTTGACTTTTGTAAGCCTTGGTTTTTCCTAAATAGCCAATATAACTCACAACAACTATAGTGAGTTGTAGTAGCCAACATTAAACAAGATTATACACATTATATATATATCACCATATTCAATATTCAACACACGAGGGCCATCCATATTGTGATGATTTAAAAATGTTTGTTGAATTGAATCACAGCTTTTCAAAGACCCGGGAGGTGATGATCTGATATTTCATGGTCCAAGTGCCCTCCAGTGGCCATAAGTAGAAACTGCAGGCTTCCTGATAACTAGGGAGCCCTTCCTTCACTGGTCCAGGAAGTAATTCAGATATGCCCCTACTTCCCTGGGAGGACAGGCTTATCCATCCCTGCTGGAATTCTGTACATTTTATCCAACCATGCTGGAATTCTGCACATTATCTTTCTTCTTTTGGCCACCTTAAGGGGCTTCTAACTGGTACTCAATAGGATCAGAGCTGGCGGGCAGAGCTTTAGAGCAGCAAACCTGGGTATACCCTGTCTCTCAGAGCTTGTGGGCTAGGACCCCATGGCAGGAGGTGGGATGGTAGAATTCTGTGAGCTAAGCATCAGTCCTCCTTGGACTCAGACACTGTGGAGTCTGCCTGTGAAAGACCCCTCTTGCTACCCACCTCCAAAAGTCTAGCACAGAATGGGTTTAGCCCATTCCAAGAGTCTGCTCTGTGCTTTAGCAGATTCGTCATCTGTTCACCCATGCACTTTTTCCTTCTTTCCTTTCTATGTTTATTCATTCATCAATACTTATTGACCATTGGCTGTGTACCAAGCTTCACATCCTAGGTTCTGGGGTTTAAAAAGATCGATTTAACACAGACACAAACACACTCACTAAGAGTTGTTCACAATGTCCCAGACACCACATGCAGAGCTAATCCTTGAAGTGTTTACAGCTTCTCTGGATGACTGAAGGGGAGGCAAAGGCAGAGAAGCAAACAATGGATTCCGGCTGCCTGATTTCCCCTGATGAAATGTGCCCTAGTCTGGCTAGGTCGGTGGGAGGCGGAGGGCTAGCCACCTCCTTCAGAGGTTCCTTGCTCATCTGAGACATCTTCCCTCATCTCAAACACCCATCAGACTCCCAGCTCCTGGCATGGAAATTCCTGATCTCTCCTCCTCACCATTGCCCCCTAGCCAGGGCCCAGAGCTAGAAGTCAAGGTCAAGTGATATGTTTTTAACCCACACTTGCAATGGAAGTCCTGGCTAGGAATTTTACTCACCACTACTTAGCATCTGAATGCAGCTCACTGGCCATGTCAGGCCAACTCCTCATTATCCAAGACTGAAATGAAGGAAACTCACGTTACAGTTTTTGCATGAGAGGGCAGCTGAAAGTGCCCAGGGGGGAGGAATTGCTGGTGAGCTTCCCTTATTGGTGGGTGCGTTGTTCCTGAGAGTCCAATGCTTCCAAGAGCTGCCATCCCCCCTCCTTCCCTTCCAATTGTCCCATTTCCTTCCCAATGGCAGTAGCACTAACTGTTGGTGCCCTTCTGGGTCCTCTCAACCCCCAGACCTAAAATATAAAAATATAATGGCAGCCACACATGTTATTCTAAATGTTCTAGAAGCCACATTTTAAAAATGTACAAGAAGCAGGTGAAATTTATTATGACATTATATACTTAACCCAATGTATCTAAAATATTATCGTTTCAGCATATGATCAATATTTTAAAGTGGAGATATTATACACATTTTGTTCATAATCCAGTCCATACATGATTTGGCACCTATAGCACCTCTCAAGGTGCTGGAATGAGCAGGAGCATTTCAACAGCCACATGTGGCTGCTGTATGGGACAGCACCATTCTAGAGCCTTTGTTCTCGACTTGGCTATACACTTCTGCTACGTGCAATTCATCATCTCATCCCTGTGTGTCCTGTCTCCTTAAGGAAATTAGAAGCCCCATTTGGGGCAGAGTCCTCGTCTATTCATCTGTTTATCCCCTGTGACACCTAAAAACTGGGCCCCACACTCAGGCCGCCCTTAAAGCATATTTGTTGATGGGAATGAACGTTGGGGATTGATTTTTGTGGTTCAGTTATGGCTATAAATGGTGCTTTATAGATCGATTCTATAGAAGCACCCTGTTGTAATATTAGCAGAAACAAGCAGCTGGGGTTGTCAGCAGAGGCAGAGGCCTCAGGGCAGATGAGGCTCCCTGAATCAGGCAGGGGAAATCCTACCAGACAAGATACCATTTCTCTGACTTAAGAGCCTGTCATTGCCACAGCATGCCCCTCCACACAACCCCATCTCCATTAGACTGTGGACTTGGGCCTTGTCAGGGTGCATTACACAAAGGATGTGTCTCCTGCTTCCCACCATCGGGTTGGGAGCTCCTTGGGGCCAAATAGGTTATTCATGTCAACCAGAGCCTGGCCCACAGCAGATGCCCAAGGCATGCTTGTCAGATGAGTGAATGAATGGATGTCAGGACTCTCGTTCATGTATTCATGCACCAAAAAGCCTTGCTGAGTACTTGCTACGCAGGCTCTGCTGTGCTCTGGATCCAGCAGCTTGAGCGAGGCAGGCATGCCCTTGTGAGCTCACATTCTGATGGAGAAACAGACCATAAACAAGTCAATGCATGCGAATAACAATGACTACATGGTCAGCAGGAAGGAAAGGAAGGGTCCCGCAGAGAACCTGGGAGGACTTCTTCAAGCGGAGAGGATGGCTTTGTGTGTAGCCTCCTGGAATGCTGGAGTCCCCTCCTCAGGCCGGTGTTGCTATTGAGACATTGGCCACAACAGGCTAGCCTGAGGCTGGCGGTGCTGTGGGGATGCCACTGTTTCAAGTTGCACTGATGATGTCATAATGGGTTCTGGGGGATGGAAAGAAGACCCTGCCAATTGGGACAGAAAGATACTGTGTCCACTCCACCTTGGACAGACATAACTGGCCCTGGCCTCAGGGGGAGGTAGGCAGGTCACCACAGCACGCAGTCTGTCTACCATGTCCTTCTCAAATGCTGGCTTTCTGGCTACTGGTAACCGCGTCTGTTTCTTGTTCTGTGTTCCGTGGGAGTGCCCCCGCCCATGAAGACATGGCTACCTCCTGGAGCGCCAGCCAGTGAGCATGCACTGTCTTAGGCCTTATGGGGGATTAAAGAGATGAATGAGATATGATCCTCATCTTTGATCTGCCAGCAATAAGCAGTAACCTGGAATAAGTGTCCTAACAGCGGCCTAACCATCATCCCGGCTAAATGAGGAGGAGCAGGGTGCTGAGCATCTATGTAACTAGTCCTAACAATCCTGCTTGGTTCCCAGCTTTCCAACATGCTGCCCAGCAGCATGACAGCAAGCTTAAGAGCAGTCCACCCAGCCACACATCTGTTTTTGAGAATCTAGATTAGTGTTTCTTGGGTAGTGTAGGGATGGAAAAAATTATTTACAGTGCCCCCCTGGCCAGGCGCAGTAGCTCACGCCTGTAATCCCAGTGACTTGACTTGGGAGGCTGAGGCAGGAGGATTGTGAATTCAAAGCCAGCCTCAGTGACTTACGAGGCCCTAAACAACTTAGTGAGACCTTGTTTCTACATAAAACATAAAAAGGGCTGGGGATGTGTTGCAGTGGTTAAGTGCCCTGGGTTCAATCCCTAGTATCCTTTCCCCCAATTTTTTAAAAATGTAGATCCCTGGACTGGGGTTATGGCGCAGTGGTAGCGTGCTCACCTAGCACGCGTGAGGCACTGGGTTCGATCCTCAGCACCACATAAAAATAAAATAAAGATATTCTGTGCACCTACAACCAAAAAATAAATATTTAAAAAAAAAAAATGTAGATCCCTGGGCCTATATTCAAATCTTCCAAATCAGAATCTTCAGGAATGGGGCTACTAAGTCTTCGTTTAAAAAAGCATTCCAGGGAATTTGAACCCTGAGTTCTGCCCTAGAGTTTAAACACCCACCATAGTTTCTAAGCCCCGTGTCTATCAGTGTGGGTCAGTTTCTCTGAGATGGGTGTTGGCTTTTGATATTTTTATTACTGATGAAAAGCCATGATTCATAGGCTGTTGGTGACCAGCTGTCAACCTGGAACGAGTAAGAAGCCATTAAGAACAGAATCCCCTATCTTTTCGACCCATCTATAAAATGCTTACCTGAGCAGACACTGTTTAAAGGCCATTAAAATACCAGACACAGAATAACCCAGTCCCTGGAACTTTATAGACATATTTACTCAAATCCAAGTGCTTGCAAAGAGTAAATAAAAGGGAAGCAAAATGAGTAAGCACCCCTAGAAATAAAAACTGAAAGTAAACAGCCCTGTTCACTAAAATAAACAGGACAAATCCAGTGAGGATTAAATGACCTCTAGCCAGACAGGCTTGGAGCCAGAAATGCCCAATCTTGGCTCCCAGAGAAAGGAGAGGTGAGTGCCTCTCGCTGCCCCCTGGAGGAAACACCCCAGGAGCCTGGTTCCTTGGACATCAGAACCAGGTCATGAAGGGTAGACATTAGGCCTGGGTGGTAGGAGTGTTCCCAGATCTTTCTAGAAGCCTGCCCCAGAGCCTGAAAATCTCCAAGAATTAAAGATTAAGTGTATCCTAGAGACAGGCATGGCAGTACCCACATGTAATGCCAACTACTCAGGAGGCTGAGGCAGGAGGATCATAAGTTTGAGGTCAACCTCAACAACTTAACAAGACCGTGTCTCAAAATAAAAAGGGCTGGAGATGTAGCTCAGTGGTAAAGCACTTGCCTAGTATGTGTGAGGCGTTGGGTCCAATCCCCAGTACCACTAAATAAATAAAGATTAATTAAGTCCTGGCCGGGCGCGGTGGTGCACGCCTGTAATCCCAGCACTTAGGGAGGCTGAGACAGGAGAATCACAAGTTCAAAGCCAGCCTCAGCAATGGCGAGGTGCTAAGCAACTCAGTGAGACCCTGTCTCTACATAAAACACAAAATAGGGCTGGGATGTGGTTCAGTGGTCAAGTGCCCTGAGTTCAATCCCCAGTACCAAAAAAAAAAAAAAAAAAGATTAAGTCCTAAGGGGCCTATATTAATATGCAAATTTTCTAGCAGCATATTATCCCAAGTTACTATTATTTGTCTTTTATTTATTTTATATCAGGGTTTGAACTCAAGGGCGCTTAACCATTGAGCCACATCCTCAGCCATTTTTTGTATTTTATTTAGAGACATGGTCTCGCCGAGTTGCTTAGGGCCTTGCTAAGTTGCTGAGGCTCATGATTCTCCTGCCTCAGCCTCTTAAGCCACTGGCATTGCAGGTGTGCATCACCATGCCCAGCATTATTTGCCATTTATTCAGTAACTTTAGTAAACATTTATTTAGCACCTGCTTTATGTCAGATCCTGTGCCAGTCAATAAAGGTACAGATGAGTAAGTACAAAATAAAGCAAAACAAAACACCACCAACAAAAAAAACAAAACAAAACCAGAGTAAGGCACAGCCCTGCCCTCAAAGTTCTCACAGTTTAATAGGAGACATGACCATGAGAGGTCACACTAGTTAACATGTATTACTCACTTACTGTTGGACAATTCAATGATAAGGACCCTACAGGCATTATCTTATTTATCTTAACTTATCAGCATTTTGAGGTTATTATTATTATCCTCCTCCATATTTCAGATGAGGAAATTGAGGCTCAAAGTCTGTGGTGTGATGGTAAATGTTTAACTACTAGCTCTCCAGAGGATAAAAACAAAAAAACCCCTAATTTGTAGTGTTTGCCAATCTCCCAGGCCTGTTTTAAGTTTTTCACTTGTTGTCACTGGATGTAGGGCAGGAAAGAGAAAAGTGAGAGCTGGCCTGGTACACTGTGGCAAACACAGACCATGGCTAGTTCAGTAGAGGAGGGTCGGGATGGAGCTCAGTGGTGGAGCACTTGCCTAGCATGTGCCAGGGCCTCGGTGCCACCCTCAGCACTGCTAATAAATAGATAAATGGAGGAGCCAGGATGTGACCCAGGTGTGTTTGATGTTAAGTTCATGCTTAAAACCACTTTGTAATATGGTCCATAACTACATGAGGGTGTTGGCCTTCAAGAGGGACATTGCTTAAAACCTTTGGGAAGTGTCACTTTTACAATGCTCCATAAAACTTCAAGGTCAGCATTCCTTATACCTCTCTGTTGCGTCACCTAAGAAGCAGTTAATTTTCTTTTGAGGGCCATTCAAAAAACCTTTTGATCTGACATAATTGTACATTCATGTGAGGTTTCCAAAAAAGTACCAAGGTCCCTTGTGCCTTTCCCTCCGTTTCCCACAATTGTTACATCTTATATAACAGCAGCATAAAGCCACAACCAGGACAGTGACATGGATAAAATGTCTGTGAATATACTTTTAGGACACTTTTTTCTAGGATTGTCAGGTTTAGCAAATAAAAATATAAGACATTCAGCTAATTGTGTGTGTGTTTTAGCATACATATGCCCCACATAAAATTTTGAATGTATTTACACTAAAAAAAAACCCCACAGCTCCTTGTTTATCTTAAATTCGAATTTAACTGGACATTCTGTATTTTACCTGGCAATCTGCCCTACCTCTCATGTTGGGGTTTGAATTCAGGGCCTTGCCCTTTACCACTGAGCTATACCCCCAGTCTCTGGAAACCCTATTTTATCACATACAATCACCGAAAAACCATCACTGAAAACAAGATACAGAACTATTGCCATAAAGATGCTCCTTGTGTCATCCCTTTAGAGTCACACTCTTCTCTTCCTCATCCTATGTGTGCAGCCTCTAATCTGTTCCTCATCTCTATAATTGGTCATTTTTTTACACTCAGCATAATGCCCATGAGTTCCAATTGTTGCTTATATTATTGATTTGTTCCTTTTTATTCTTGCATAGTATTCCAAGAGCATCCTTTTCATAAAAAACATATATTTTAAAAGTCTCATTATTTCAATAAATGTATATTGCATGTTTACTACGTGCAAGGCACTGAGGATCACACCAGCAAAGTGAAAATTACTACAAGTCATTGGCCTTCAGGTGATTTGGAGTTGACAAATGCTGAGACTGATTCCTATAGAACCTAAGACAGGAGCTGACACTGATGCCGACAGGGAGGACAGAGACCTACAGCAGTGCTCTTTGGAGATCCTGGGAAAGGCTCAGTTTGGAATGAAGGATAGCAGGATGTGTTGATGGATGCAACATGGGATGAGAAAAAGAGGTGCCACAAATGACATGGAAGATTTTGGCCTGAAATTGGAAGGACAGAGTTGCCATTGACTGAGTTGGGAAGAATGCAGATGGAGGAGGTTTCCAATTTAGACATATGAAACTGGAGTTTTCCTTTAAACATACAGAGATTTGGCAGGGGATAGCCAGGGGATTGAACTGAAGGGTGCTTAAACCCCTGAGCCACATCCCCAGCCCTTTGCATTTTCTATTTTTTTTTTTTTGGTACTGGGGATTGAACTCAAGGGCACTTGACCACTGAGCCACATCCCCAGCCCTATTTTGTGTTTTATTTAGAGACAGAGTCTCACTGAGTTGCTTAGCGCCTCACCGTTGCTGAGGCTGGCTTTGAACTCATGATTCTGCTGTCTCAGCCTCCCAAAGTGCTGGGATTACAGGCGTGCGCCCTGCTCATATAGAGATTTTTGAATAAACAAGAGACTATAGTTCAGAAGAAATCTCTGGGTTAGATATAGGTCAGTTGGGGAACTGTCAGGGTGTAGAAGCTCCAGAAAGCCATGAGGTTAGAAAAGATCAACCAGGCAGTGAGAGTGAAGAGATTTCTAAGAGCTGAATCCTGAGGCTTCCATTTAATGATCAGGAAATGCTCTCAAGATAAAAAGGGCTGGGGCTGTAGCTCAGAGGTAGAGTGCCCCTGGGTCCAATCCCCAGTACCATAAAAAGAGAAAGAGAGAGATAAAGAGATAAAGAGAAAGAAGATGCAAAAGAGTGGTGAGCGAAGGCCACAAGTGTCTTGGAAGCCAAATGAAGAGAGAGTTTCCAGGAGAGGCAATAGGCAACTTTGTCAAATATGGTCCATGGGTCAAGTACAGTGAGGACTTAAAACTGACCATTGGCTTCAGTGTTGTGGAGGTTGTTTTTGACCTTCACAAGAAAAGTATTTATGGAATGAATAAAGTGAAAACATCATTCCAGAGAGTTTCCAAGAGAAAGGGAGAAGAGGAACTGGGGACAGTAAGTCCAGATAACTAACTCTTTTTCAAAAAAGCAAATTTAATTAAAGGGAGAAGAAAAATGAGGCCAGTGCTGGAGGAAAATTGTAAGTAAGAGAGGTTTAGTTTTTAATGGGAGAAATTACAGAATGTTTGTATGCCAATGAGTAGGACCCACTAAAATTGTAGAGTTTGATCCTGCAGGCAGAAGGGGAGAATTGTAGACATGGTGCCCTTAAGTAACAAACAGGGGCAGAATCTTGTGTGCAAGAGGAGGGAGAGGCCTTAGAAGCATGTTGGTTTATTCAGAAAAACAAGGACAAAGTACTTTTTTTTTTTTTTTTTTATAATACAAGGGCCCAGGAGTGCTTTACCACTGAGCTACATCTCCAGTCCTTTTTACTTTTTATTTTGAGACAGAGTCTGGCTAAGTTTCTGAAGGTCTCACCAAACTGCTGAGTCTGCCTTTGAACTTGTGATCCTCCTGCCCTACTTTGAATCTCTGGGATTACAAGCATGCACCACCTTGCTTGTTTCAAAGTGCTCTTTTGAAGGCTTCAATTTTCACAGTAAATTGGGAACCAGGGTCATCAACTGAGAGTGACAATGTGGGGATGGACACTTGATAAAACTGTCCTCCAGAGAGTGGAAGAACAAATAGTCTGGGAGATGCAATAGGCACTCTGAGCAGGACAGAGCTCCTTTTTAAGTTAGTTGCAATAGGTGTGCATGGCTGTGTGTGCTTCTCTATCCACATGGGTACAAACATGGAGAAGGTGAAGCATCAGTTGCAGTCAGAGTTGAGGTTTTGCCAGACAAGTAAGCAAATCTAGAGCCGGGCAAGGGACTTGAAGGGTGTGATCATATAATGGAACAGATGATCCACACTGGGTAAGAGGCACAGGAAGTCAGGAGTGAGAAACAGGTAGCATCAATAGTCCATAGTATTTATTTATCACCTAGTGTAGGTGAATAAAGAATGGGCTGGGTATCTTCTCCTCAAAGGTTTTCCTATCTAATCTCTGGCTTTTTAATTTTTATTTTTTAAGTGTCAATATCAAAAGAACTATTTCATCCACTTCCCTTTTCTACAAGTACACAATTCCACATCAGAGGACAATACAGTGTTATATGTGCACTTTGAAACACTATTATTTTACTGGAGGCTTTTAGGTAAAATGTAACCAACAAACTCAATCGGGGTATAGAAGAAGATAAAATCATGGTCACAGAAAGTGGTTAAAGACCATCTTTCCACCTGTTACTTTTTTAAAAATACTTTTAATACCTTTATTTTTGTTTTATTTGTTTTTATGTAGTGCTGAGAATCGAATCCAGTGCCTCACACTTCTGACGCAAGTGTTCTACCACTGAGCCACCCCCAGCCCATCCACCTGTTACTTTTCAAATGTACTTTTAAAAACATATTTAATACATGTACATTAAAAAAACCTCAAAGATAAAAAAGAATGTATAAAAAAAGTTTCTCTTCCTTTCCAGTCTCTCAACCATCCCATTTCTCTTTCCCAGAGAAAGAATTGTCTTGTGATTCCTGATATATTTTAATAAATATGAGTGTGTGTGTGTTTACACATACAAACAGCTGCATATCGTAACTGCTATTCTATACATTGCCTTTTCACTTAATATTATACAGTCCCTTATACATTTTTTCCTTTTGGTATTTATAGAGGTGTTTACAAAGTACTTTTTTAAAAAATTTTTTTTAGTTGTTGATGGACTTTTTATTCATTTAGTTATATGCAGTGCTGAGGATAGAACCCAATGCCTCACACATGCGAGACAAGGGCTCTACCACTGAGCCACAATCCCAGCCCCCACAAAGTACTTTTTAAACAGAAGTTTTTAAATCTCCCTCCTAGGACCTAATTGGTTGGAAATGATTATCTCGGCCTGAGTCATTTACCTCAAGGCATCCTGGGATTTGTAGTTCTCCATTAGTTAAGTACTAATAGAAAACAGGGCTGGAGCAGAAGTCTCGTGTTCAAAACCAAAGTGCCCCTTCAGCAACACTGTAAAAGGACAAATTGTACCATGTTGTGCAAGTTCCTATCATACACAGAAGAAAATTTTTTATTCATTGAAACAAACAACATATCTACCTCCAGTTAGATACCTAGAGCTGTCTTGGTTTCAGGAAATCAAGATAATCTGATTCAGTCTGATTTAGCCTCTCACTGAACCCATTTTAGCACAAAGGGCAAGATATACAAATGTGTGTGTGTGTGCGCACAAGCGCGCGCGCACACACACACCTCTTCCTTACAGCACTATTTTGGACTTATGAATCCCAAATCACCCTTGACAATTATGTGACAAATTATTACTTCAAAAGCTTCTCTCATAAACCAATGGATCAGAAAGGACACATATATCCACTCACATTGATATGCATAACCAATTGCTATATTAACTTAGGCATTTAGACTTTAATACTTGTTAAACCAAAAGATAAATGAATAATGGTAGCATTGTAAACACAAACTGATGGTTAGTGGAAAAGATTCAATGAGAAACCTGAGGGAAATAATGATTCTTACAAACATTTTGGGTCCTACAATAATTCTCTGATCTCCCATGCCTACTCTGCACCCAATATCATTCCCTTATCCAGAGGTGACTGCTTGCCTTCCCACCCTGTTTCTATGCATTTACATATGCATTTATATAAAATCTGGAAATTTAGTTCCTTATGTGAATTTTACATAAATATGCCTGCCCTATGAACATTCTGGAAATTGATTTATTGTTATTATTATTCAAAAATATATTTCAAACTTTCTTCTGTGATAATACATAAAGATGGACCTGACTTTTATTTACTATTATATGGTACTCTAAAACACTGTGTCTCACACTTTAACATACATTCAAATTATCTAGGAATCTTGTTAACATGTAGGTTTTGGTAGGCCTAGGAAGTCCTGAAGTTCTGTTTTTCTAAAAACTCCCATGTGTTATTGATGTTGTTGGTCAATGGATTGCACTTTTAATAGCAAAAATATGGAGTGTGGGTGGAGTATTCTGCTGGAGCCAACTTGGATCAGTTCATGAGAACTGATTGTCAAATCCCTAGGAATTTGGTGAGCCTATTGTTTAATATAGCAATCATTAAAACATTAAATTATATAGAATTGCAATTAAATAAATTATATTGCAGATAGAGATGGTAAAAAGTTAAAAACCATCACTTTCCCAATTGTTCAATTCTCACTGATTCCTAAATTTATGCCCTTCAGGTTATTTTTATTTATTTATTTATTTATTTATTTATTTATTCATTCTACCTAAGTATACATGATAGCAGTGTGCATTTTGATTCATTGTACACAGATGGAGCACAACTTTTCATTTCTCTGGCTGTATGTGATGTAGAATCACAACATACATGCAGTCATACATAAAGCTAGGGCTATGATGTCCATCATATTCCACCATCTTTACTGACCCCCTGCCCCTTCCCCCCCCACTCCTGTGACCAAAGTTCCTTCATTCTTCCCATGTCCTCCCCCACATAATGGATCAGCATCCACTTATCAAAGAGAACATTCGGCATTTGGTTTTTTGAGATTGGCTTACTTCACTTAGCATGATATTCTCCAACTCCATCCATTTACCTGCAAATGCCATAATTTTATTCTGTTTTATTGCTGAGTAATATTCCATTGTATATATATACCACAGTTTCTTTATCCATTCATCTATCGAAGGGCATCTAGGTTGGTTCCATAGTTTAGCTATTGTGAATTGAGCTGCTATAAACATTGAAATGTCTGCATCACTGTAGTATGCTGTTTTTAAGTCTTCTGGGTATAGACCAAGGAGTGGGATAGCTGGGTCAAATGGTGGTTCCATTCCAAGTTTTCTAAGGAATCTTCATACTGCTTTCCAGATTCGTCCTCCAGGTAATTTATGTTCATTGCATGTGTATGATGGAAATCTATACAATGGCATGGTTCTGTGCATATCTTCCCAATTCTGTGTTCAGTGGCATCATGTTGGCAGCTTGCAATCAGCCATGGGGAATGTTACATTACAGAAAATTGAGCATAAAGGCAGCATTACCCCAAGCCTCTCCAACACATTACCAACTTTTTCATTTTTGATAATCTTATAAATAAAGATTAACTTGTATTTCCCAAATTAAAGTGAGAATGAGTCTCTCATATGATCTTGCATAGGAATATAATAGTATTTCTTGCTCTTGCAAATAGAACCTTTTTTTCCTTTTATATTTTCTACTTCATTGCTGCACAGAAAAGCAAACAGTATTTTTAAAATCAGGCCATTGCTTCTCCCAGTTCTAATAGCTTGACAGTTTTTATTCTTGGGGATTCTATTTAATAATAATGATCAAGTTTATTTAATATATTTATTTTTATTTATTTATATTTATTTAATATATTCTATTTAATAATAATGATCAAGTTTATTTTTCCATATATGTAATCAATTATTCTGTTTTGTGGCACTGGCTGTCACAATGGATCCACATTGATGCCCAGCAGTTACAGCTCATCAGTGTCTTACTTTGAATTTCAATAAGGGCACTTCCGATATTTCCTTGCTTTTTGCTGTAGGTTTCTAGCAGCTGCCCTTTGTTGTTTCTCTTCCTAGTCTCTTTCTTTCATTATTTTTGTACAAGGGATTGAAACTGTAGGTGCCTTTATTATTTTTTATTTTGAGAACCAGTCTTGCTAAATTGCTCAGGGCCTTGTTAAATTGCTGAGGTTGGCTTTGAACTTGCAATTGTCCTGCCTCAGCTTCCTGAGTTGTTGGGATTATGGGTGTTTGCCACTGCACCTGGCTTCTTTCTGGTTTCTTAGAGGATGTATTAAAAATCAAGAATAGAGCCGGGCGCGGTGGCTCATGCTTGTAATCCCAGCACTTAGGGAGGCTGAGACAGGAGAATCGCGAGTTCAAAGCCAGCCTCAGCAATGGCGAGTTGCTAAGCAACTCAGTGAGACCCTGTCTCTACATAAAACACAAAATAGGGCTGGGGATGTGGCTCAGTGGTTGAGTGCCCCTGAGAAAGCAACTCAGTGAGACCCTGTCTCTACATAAAACACAAAATAGGGCTGGGGATGTGGCTCAGTGGTTGAGTGCCCCTGAGTTCAATCCCCAGTACCAAAAAAAAAAAAAATCAAGACCCAGTACCAAAAAAAAAAAAAAAAAAAAAAATCAAGAATAGAGGTTCAATTTATCAAATGTTTACTTTTACTAAGTTATGCACTTTGGTGATGTATGACTTTCTCACATGAATATGTACTCTTTTGTGATAAGAACATTAAAGAGTCTTTTTAAAGTTTCCTTTCTTTATGTAGTCATCCTTTGTTATCTGTGGGGGTTGGATCCAGGACCCCCAGTGGAAAGTCAAATCCAAGGATGCTCAAATCTCTCACATAAAATGGTGTAGTATTTGCATATATACTATGTCCAACCTCCTATATGCTTTAAATCATCTCTCTATTACTTATAATACCTAATACAATGTAAATGCTATGTAAATAGTTGTTAAATTGTATTGTTTAGGAACTAATGACAAGGAGAAAAGGCTGTACATGTTTAGTACAGGTGAAACTTTTTTCCCAAATATCTGTGGTTAGTTGAATGCGGAAGTGCAAATCCACTGCCGTGGAGGACTGACTGAAGATATTACCCCCATATGGCTCTTCTCATTGTCTTCCTTAAATGTGGCCCGTCTCTAGGAGTCAGCCTCCAGCTTCTCAGAAGGCAAGAATGTTCTTTTTACCCACCTTTATCACGTGTGGTGGCATAGACCTGTAATTCCAGCCACTTGGACCCTGTTTTAAACCTTGGGTCCACCAAAGTTCTGATCTGAATCCATAACCAGGGAGGTGCATGGGTTTTTAAATTTCTACTCACTACTTTTGATGTGGAAATATTGGAATTACCTCCAAGAACATATGGAGTTTTGCTATGTTTTTGTTTTTGTATCATTTTAAGAAGCACAAAAAGCATAGATATCAGAGTCAAAACCCCAGGTCCACCCAAATAGCCTTGTGATCTTGGGCAAGTCATTAATGTCTGTGTCTCTCCAGGGCCTCCCTTATAACATTTACTAAGGTGTAGAGAAAAGACCTGAAAAGCTCTAGCAGTTGTTTCAGGCCTCTGCAATCAAACCGATGGAGTCCAACTCCACCTCTGCATTTGCTACTTCAGACACGTTACTTCTCTCTGTATTTTGTTAATTGCATAAAATGGGAACAGTAAAAGTCCTATGTTGATAGGCCAGTTTTACTAATCGAGATAACACGGTAAGCTTTATCATAAAGCTAAAGCTCATCGTGGGCGTGTACATTAGCCAGGCTGCTTTTGTTATCACAAGGGTGGCCATGGAGAGAGAGAGCACTTTATATTGTACCCTTGCGACACAGTGAGCTGGCGGGGGCGAGTACCCACCCACTTTCTGCGGAAGGTAGTGAGAGGCGGCAGGTTAGCGGCTGTCTTACCACCTCCGGAGCGCCAGGGGGCCCTAGCCTGGTGGACAGGCTGGTTGCTGCGGCGCGGTGGGCGGGTCGAGGGTGAGGTCCGACTGGAGGCGGGGCGAGTGACGGGGCAGGGCGGGGTCGGGGCGCAGCCAAGCGAGGGGCGGAGCACACAGTGCTAGCCGCGGCCGGACCAAGGGCGGGGGACAATCCTGGGCGTGGCCTGACGAGGGGCGGGGCGGAGGCCGCGGTGGGGGCGGGGCCTGGGCCTGGCCAGGAAAAGGGAGGAGCAGATAACGCGGCCTGACAGAGGGCGGGGCGGAGGCGGGGTGGGGGCGGGGCCGGTGGGGACGGTCCGAGGCAGGGGCCGGGTGAACGGACGAGACGGTGGGACTATGCAAGTAGGTGGCTGCTGCCCGCCGGCTTAAATTTCGATTCCAGACTCAGCTGGGCGCCCACTCAGCCCTAAGCTTAGCGCGGCGCTGAGAAGGAGTCAGGACTGACCCAAAGCGAAACCGAAACCCTGCTGCGGGTGACCGGGCCTTACTGGAGTTGAAAGGGGTATCCTATGACCAAGTAGTTGTGGGGGGAGGTGAGGTTATTTCTTTGGTTCTGGAATCGGGTCTTGCGAGTGGTGCAGACGGGTTAGGATTTAGGGGCTCTCTTGGGAGCTTGGAGTTGCGCTACAGGTCAGAATTTCTTGGCTAAGCGGGGACGTGGGGTGGGACTCAGGGGGCCAGGCTAAAGCTCGGACTAGAGGGCTGGCCATATGGGAGAGCTGGGCCGGGAGCACTGCTGGGTGGTGGTGCTTTGGCGGGAGAACGAAGCTTTCAGCCCAGAGAGGCTTAACCTGTGATCTGGGCCTGTCAGTGGGGAAAGGGGCGGAAGCAGAAATCTGAGCCTTAGAGCAGCAGCTAATGGAGGTGGGCATGGCTTGGGGAGTCGTCGGAGCTCTCATAAGAGGTGGGAGTCCCAGACCTAGGAGGACTCTGAACGCCCCCCTCCCCTAGATGGCCATGAATGGCAGGGCCCGCAAGGAGGCGGTGCAGGCCGCGGCCCGCGAGCTCCTCAAGTTCGTGAACCGGAGTCCCTCTCCTTTCCACGGTAAGGGACCAAGGCAAGAGAGAATAAAGGTGGGTGTGCCCCCACCGATTCCCATCGCTGTGAGAGGGTCCTTTTCTTACAGCTGTGGCTGAGTGCCGCAGCCGCCTTCTCCAGGCTGGCTTCCGTGAACTCAAGGAGACAGACAGCTGGGATATCAAGCCAGAGAGCAAGGTACTAAGGATGGGCTGGGAAAGAAGGGATGGGTAGATCCCTAGCTGGGTCTCAAAGTCCTGTGTGCCAGCTGGCGAAGCAACTCACACCCCTGTCTTTCATCCGCCTCCTCCAGTACTTCCTGACCAGGAATTCCTCTGCCATCATTGCTTTTGCTGTGGGGGGCCAGTATGTTCCTGGCAATGGCTTCAGCCTCATTGGAGCCCACACGGACAGTCCCTGCCTCCGGGTAAGGAGCTAGGGATGTAGTGGGGTAAGGGGAGGTGTTAGGGAATCCGCGGGGACAATAGAAAGCCAGGAGGCACCAATCGGGGCCTTTATTCCTTAAAGCAGAGAAGGTAGAACTGTTTTGCCCTTCCTCCACGCTTTGGCCCTTCATCTGACACTGATATTTCCTCTGTATTGTCTCATGTCCAGATCTTGTCATTTAGCCTTCCCTCACTTCCTCCCTGTCTTCATGGTTAGGTGAAACGTCGGTCTCGCCGTAGCCAGGGGGGCTTCCAGCAGGTTGGTGTAGAGACCTATGGTGGTGGGATCTGGAGCACCTGGTTTGACCGTGACCTGACCTTGGCTGGGCGTGTCATTTTCAAGGTGGGAACCACGGTTGGGGACAGGGGAAGATCTGGGTTTCAGCTACCTGAAGATTGAATATCACATTCCTTCAGGGTACTAGAGGAGAGCCCCCTGGGAAAGAGGAGTAGGGGCAACCTGGAAGACCACTGTGGTTAGTCTGGGTGAAGTGAAAGGCTTGACCAACCAAGGTTGGTAGGTGCCCTGGGCTGACCTGGCCTGTGGGCCACAGTGCCCCGTCTCAGGTCAACTGAAGCAGCGCCTGGTGCACGTGGACCGGCCCATTCTTCGCATCCCACACCTGGCCATCCACCTTCAGAGAAACATCAACGAGAACTTTGGGCCCAACACAGAGACACACCTGTGAGACTGAAGCAGGGGACTGTCGTGGCAGGGAGGGATGGGATATGGCACCAGGTGACAGAGGGCCCCAGAGGGACCTGGGAGACCCATGCTTAATGGCCATAGTCAAGTTCCACTCTTGGGACCCAGTTGATGTTCAGGGGTCTTCACAACTCTGCCATTTGGGGAGTGGACTAGAGAGTGAAGGTCAAGGGCACTTCCCCATTAGGAGATGCCCAAGTTTCTGGGTACTTCACCCTGCCATGCCCTTATTCCTGTTCATGCTGCCTTCTCACCCCTCTCCCCACAGAGTTCCCATTCTAGCCACAGTAGTACAGGAGGAGCTGGAGAAGGGGACTCCGGAGCCAGGGCATCTTAATTCTACCGTAAGAGGGCTCCCCTGCTCCTGCAGAGGGTGTGCAGAGGGGGTACCAACCAGTCCTCTGAGAAGGGGCAAGGAGAGAAAGAACAGACCTTCCTCCCAATGTCTTCTATCCTGCAGGATGAGCGGCACCACTCGGTCCTCATGTCCCTGCTCTGTGCCCATTTAGGGTTGAGCCCTGACGACATCTTGGAGATGGAGCTCTGCCTGGCAGACACCCAGCCTGGGGTGAGGAATAGCTGCAGGAATTGTGGGTGGGGGGACCTCCAGAATTCCAACCAGCTCTGAAGCACTCATCCCTCTACCAACCCCTCAATTACTCTCTGTTTTCCCAGTAGACACCACTCCCACTACTTCCAGTGGTTCTCAGATAGGCAAGATCCCGCCACCAGACCTGCCTACTAGGACTATCTGTGGGGTAGGGAATCTGGGAATCAGACCTTTTCATAGATTTCTGGGCTCTGCTGCAGGTGATACCTGTCTTCTTTGACCCATGCTGGCTCTGAACCTCTAGGGGCAAAAGGCTTAGAGGTGGCCACCAGTTCTCTGCCTCCCAATTGCTGACAGTAAGAGATTGCTTCTGTTTGTCAGCCGGTTTCCTCTTTTTAAGTTTTTGGATTTTTTTTTTTTTTTTTTTTGTGACCAGTTTTTCCTTTTCTTGTCCCACTGGAAGAAGTCAGGGAGTACAGACCTCCCCTTCCTGGTAGCCCCGCCCTATCCTGCATTCTCTGCTGAGTCTGCACAGCAAGGAGAACATTGCCCTAAGCTGGGGTCAGGGAATAGTTGCATAAGAAACTGAGGAGGCTGGCTCAACTCAGGCCCTTGGGAGCAGAAGCCAGTGGGTTAGGGTGGAGACTGAGGTCAGGCTGTCTGTCCTGTCTGTCTAGGTCCTGGGTGGAGCCTATGATGAGTTCATCTTTGCCCCTCGGCTGGACAATCTGCACAGCTGCTTCTGTGCCCTGCAGGTGAGGAGCTGGGGCACTTCAGGCACTCACACCCCAGGAGAATTGAGGGGGATAGTCTTGAGCTCCAACAGGTGGTGAGAGAGGGCCCTGGCCATGCCCTCAGTCTGCTGAGGTAGACCACAGAGAGGGGCCCAAATACTGCAGCCCTGGCATCACTACCCATAGCCCCTGTCCTTGCACTGGTGGGGGGCCAGGGGCAGAGGTAAGGGAAGCTGAATAAATTTCTGTTTAGGGTGCTGTGGCATCATGTCCTAACTCTGTTTCTGCTGCTTTCCCTCAAGTTAATAACTGTTCTCGGGAGAAAGGCCTTACCACTGTGCCAGGCAACATCATCCACCTCCCTCCACTTCCCCCGCTGTTGCTGGCTTGAGCCCACTCAGCCTTCTCTCCATTACTTCGGATCTCAGTGGGGCTGCTCTCTTCTGGTCACCTTCATGTTACCTACCTTTTTTCCATCCCAGTCAGGCCTCTTTCTTTCCTCTTGCCCTCATTCCTAGCTCTGCCCTATTCAGCCCTTCTTTCCCTGCCCATCCTGTGACTGGAGACCAGAGCCAGACCTGAGGCCTGCATCCCCTTCTGCAGCCAGCCAGCTGGGATCATGGTCATCCTTCTGGACTTCAGTCTGTTAACTGAGGCTGAGCAGTTTACGTTATCTCCACGTGTTTTTGACTTACCATAATTCTTACCTCCTTCTCTCCACCTTTGACATCTTCTTCCTGCCTTTGGTGGGGGGAGGTATGGGAGCACCCTTATGATGGTGTCTCCATCCTGGTTGGAAAATTTGCCACCATTCCCTCTGCCAGGCCCTAAGAGAGGAGGCTGGTGACAGCCCAGCTCATTTCCTTCAGAGGGAATATAGACAAGGGAGTGTGGCCCCTCAGATGCTGATGGGCTAAGTTGTGGAAGAAGGAGTGGCAAGAATTATGCACTTGTTTTCTTGCCCATCCAGGCCTTGATTGATTCCTGTGCAGCCCCTTCTTCCCTGGCCATGGACCCCCATGTGCGCATGATCACATTCTATGACAATGAAGAGGTATGTGGAGAGCTTGGGGAAGGGCCCCTCTGTGGAGTCTTTGGCAGCCAATTTGTGAATAGCTTACCATGAACTATGGCTATTCTGGAGACCCCAGAAATGGGGGTAAGTGCTGTCCGTGATTCCTTAGCACTTGGTGTCCCCTACTGGCTCGGTAGATATCTACTTCTTTCAATGTGACCCCATCTTCTACATCTCTCTGTACCATTTGGCAAGCTCATTTCTCAACTGAGTTTGTTCTGCCCAATTCATCCTTACAGCCCAAGGATTCAGTAAATAGTAGGTCTTTTACTATTTGTATGTGTGTGTTAGGCTACAACTGGAGATGCTCTAATAGAACTTGACAGGGAGATAATTCTCTCTTATGTAACTATCCAGGTCAGTGTTAGCACTTCAGGACGAGTCTTTGCCATCCCGCACATCTGGCTTCTGTATCAGGCTCCAGGGTAGCTATTTCAACTTTAGCAGTCATCTCTACATTCGGTTAGCAGGAAGGGAAGAGGGAGCACGGGGGAGCAGATGACTGTGCCCTCCGAGGTGGACATTCATCACTGCTTATGTGCAAGGAACTAGCATGGCCATATTTAGCTGCAAGGGAGGCTGGGAATGTCATCTGTAGCTGGGTAGTTAGGTACTTAGTTATAGCTTGGGTGTTCTGTTATAAAAGAGAACTATGGTCAGTTAGCAGTCTCTGTCACATGCATAAAAGAATATTGATCGGGGCTGGGATTATGGCTCTGGTAGAGCGCCTGCCTCACATGCGTGAGGCACTGGGTTTGATCCTCGGCACCACATAAAAATAAATAAAGTTATGTCCATCTACAACTAAAAAAAATTAAAAAAAAAAAAGAATATTGATCACTGTACTGAGGCACCTCTGCTGAGCCCCAGATGTAAGTGGTAGGGAAGAGAGAAGTTAGCATAGAAAACCCATCAATAAGTGCTATTTCTACCCTAGAAATGACTGGAAATTAGTGTACTCCAGCCCACTGTCAGGGTTGGAGATGTTGCTAAGGACACCCTTTTCCCACCAGTAACTCAAGAGGATCTTGGGCCAATGTGAATGTTGGACTTCTCCTGCTGGCCACCTGGCTCAGGTCCATGTCCAGATCCCCAGAGTCAGGTCTTTGTCCCCAGGTGGGCTCAGAGAGTGCCCATGGAGCACAGTCTCTGCTGACAGAACTGGTGCTGCGTCGGATCTCATCCTCATCCCAGCACCTGACGGCCTTTGAGGAAGCCATTCCCAAGTCCTACATGATCAGTGCAGACATGGCCCACGCTGTGCACCCCAACTACATGTGAGTCTCCTGTACCAGACAGTCCTCACACAGAGACCCGGTTCAGCCCTGGATGCCCCCTCCCCCCTCTTCTCTCTCCCTTCTCCTTCCCCGTCCTCCTCATCCTCATTCTGCCTGGAGGTGCTCCAAGGTGGTCAAAGTCATGTGGTGCCTAACCCAGGCATGTTGAAAAGGCTTTGTTACAAACTCATTTCCATGTATTGCTAGAGGCTGCATGGTATGCTGTGCTTAGAATGACTTTGAGATCCTACTGAGCTGAGACAAAGAGTGCTGTGATCCCTTAGTGCTTTCTGCCCCAGGAGAGGTGGTGGCTGTGACAACTTCTTACTGCTTCTTACAGGGACAAGCATGAGGAGAACCACCGGCCTTTATTCCACAAGGTGAGATGCTCTCCTCTTAGAGATGCGGGGCCCTGGCTGGCACTGGGCCTCATCTTATTCCTTCCGAGCCTACCACCATCTCTGCCTCCCCCTTGATTCTCCCCAGGGCCCTGTGATCAAGGTGAATAACAAGCAGCGCTATTCCTCCAATGCAGTTTCAGAGGCCCTGATCCGAGAGGTGGCCAACAGTGTTGGAGTGCCCCTGCAGGTAAGGGTAGGCCCTTCCTGGGAAGGTGTGAAGGAGCAAGCAAGGTAAGGACACAAGCCATTGGTCCCTCAATGAGCAGGGATCTTGGTACATGGCTTTTGGTGGAGGGGTATCCCAGTATGTGGCAGAACAGGAGTTTTGGATATAGACCGTGCTGGCTTTGCTGTGGTGCTAGCCGTGTGAACTTGGACTGGTCTCCTAGGCTGGCCAAGTCTCAGTTCCCACATACATAAAGTGGAGGTGATAATGATGCCTACTTTGTTAGATGTTTTCTGAGGCTTAAAGGTTCTGTATGTTTCTGGCACATTGTGGATTAGTCCTGCCTTTTTCTTCACAGCGTCCTCACTTCCTGAGTCTCTCTTATACACCCTTCTCTTGTAGCTTATGCAGAAGCAGGACATATAGACTTTAGAAAATTAGAAAATATCAATATCAACAATAACAAGTGAATCCCCACAGATTTGTATATATTCTGCCAGTTGTTTTTCTATACAGAAACTACCATACACTTTAAAAATGAAATTGTACTGGATATATATTTGTTGCTACCTCATTTCACTCCATTATCTCTACCTTTCCATTTCAGTAAATTTTGTTTCAGTGAATTTGTTTCTCATACTCAAAATATTCTTGACAACTGTTTGGTCCACGCTGGTATCCAGTTCAAGACCAAGCATTATACCTGGCTGATATGTCACTTAAATATTTTCTATTCTAGCACAGCCTCCCTTGCTCCCACCCTCTTCCCATTTAAAAAAAAAAATTGGCTTGTTGAAGAAACCAAGCTGAGCATCTCATGTAATGTCTCACTTTCTGGATTTGTTTTCTTGCATTTTCATGTTGTCATGCTTGTGCCTCTAAATTCCTGAATTTCCTATAAACTGGAATTTATATCTAAAGGCTTAATGATATCAAGACATCATGGCTGTGTCTCCTTCATATTGTACCACACACATAATATCTGAGTTCACCCTGAGTGATGCTAGGATTCAACACTGGATTGAGGGTACTCTCTAATCTTTCCATCACATCGAGGTATTCCTCCCCTGACTGTAGTTGTATAAGCAGTGAGTCCTCCATCAGACATCTAACGATTTTAACACCAATTGACAACCTTGTCTAAATCAATAATTACATTGGCATTTACTGAAAAATGACACACACACACACACACACACACACACACACACGAGTGTGTGCATGCGCCCTTCTTTCATCTCTGAAGTCCCCCTCCCCCATCAACTAGGGCTATTTGGTTATTGTGCAGTTTAATTCATACTGAAAAGACAGGATAAATGCTCATTCTTTCCCATTAATAAGCTCTTCTCAAGGTGAAGTGTCATCGCAAATGTCACCATCAGGAATGGTGACAAGGGTTTCTTTTCCTTTTATGACTATCAGAATCATGAATTTTCATTGATTTATTATGATCTAGTCCACTATAATTATATTTGATGCTCCAATGGTCATAGCTTTGACCAGCAGGAGCCTTTTCAATGTAACTCCTGTGCCCATCTGACTTGACTCTTGAAAGTTTCCTTACTTTTTGCCACAAGAAATCTTAGGCCAGGCACGGTGGCTCATGCCCAGCACTTTGGGAGGCTGAGACAGGAGAATTGTGAGTTCAAAGCATGCCTCAGCAACAGTAAGGCACTAAGCAACTCAGTGAGACCCTATCTCTAAATAAAACACAAAATAAGGCTGGGGATGTGGCTCAGTGGTCGAGTACCCCTGAGTTCAATCCTTGGTTCCAAAAAAAAAAAAAAAAAAAAAAGCCTCAGAGTCTGAGGATGTAGTTCAGCAAGAGAGTACATGCTTTGCATACATGAGGCCCTAGGTTCAATCTCCAGCACCCACACACAAAAAGAAAAACAGAAAATGAAATAATAGGTTCATCTTGTTCATTTAGCTCCCCTGACTTAGTAGCTTTGAGTGAACAATGGTATTAGAGGCCATGGTATGTCATGTACCAAGAATTCATTGTTCACTGGATGGAAGGGAGACAGCTTTATTTTTTCTGTTTCTTTTTTTTTTTGATATGGAGGATTGAACCCAAAGGTGCTTTCCCACTAAACTACATCTCCAGTCCATTTTTATTGTTTATTTTGAGACAGAGTTTTGCTAGGTTGCTGAGGCTGGCTTTGAACTTTCAGTCCTCCTCCTGCCTCCCAAGTCACTGGGATTACAATATGCCACCATATACGGCAAGGAGATGGTTCTTAAGGATCACTTCCATGAAAATAGATAGAAAAATATATGTATTTTAAAAATTACAAGTTAATACTGTTAATTCTTACTCAAAAATTAAAATATCTATCAGTTTATTTGATTTTATAATTCTTTCTTACACTGAAAATCTCTTTTTGTTTATTTGTTTGAAACTTGGTCTCCCTATATAGCCCAGGCTGGTCTCAAACTCAGGGCTCAAGCAATCCTCCTGCTTCAGCCTCTTGAGTAGCTGGGACCACCGGCTTGCACCTGACATGCCTGGCTGAAGTTCTTTTCCCCCTTGTGGTGATGGGTCTCTAACCCAGGCCCTCAGGCACACCAGGTGTGTGCTCTCCCACTGAGCTACATTGCTAGCCTTCTGAATATGTTGGTGTGTCTAGCATTATATTATGATTTCCTTATTTTTTCTTTTTTAACATATATGAAGAAAATTGTTTCAGAATGGCAATAGCAGTATTTTTTAAAATGCTAAATTTTTCTTTGTGTGTGGGGGTGACGGTACGCATGAATGTGACAGGGATAGGTGGTTTTAAAGTCCCCTGCCTGCAGTATGGGGGTGGAATACAGGAGGCAAGATGATGGTAGCCGGAGTGAGGGTGGTGCAGTGCAGATAGAATGGGACCAGCTCAGAAGAGCTTGTCCTCTGGGGTCTGCCATTTAGTGTTGGCTTTGCGATTTCACACTGGTAACTTTCATGCTCTGAGGGGTAGAACTGGACCATCCCTCAGGCTTTTCCAACCCTGTAGTTCTAAGGTGGCTTCCTCCTTGGCCTTGGTGAGCATATATTGCATGTGGCTCATGAGCTGTCCTCCTCTCTCCAGGACTTCATGATCCGGAATGACATCTCGTGTGGTACCACCATTGGCCCTATCTTGGCTTCTCGGCTGGGGCTGCGGGTGCTGGACTTAGGCAGCCCCCAGCTGGCCATGCACTCCATCCGGGAGACAGCCTGTACCACAGGAGTGCTCCAGACCCTCACCCTCTTCAAGGTAACTCCCACCCGCCAGGTCTCTGGGCTCCTTCCCCTTCTAGTGCCTGGACTGATTGCTGGGGCAGCAGCACTAAGTGGCTGGGCTAGGTGATGGGGACTGGTTGCCATGGTGCTACCACATAGGGAAACAGTGTCCTCATACTTCTCAAGGCTCAGGGACCCTGACCAATCCCTTAAGAAAGCCAGGGGATGGGGAGGGGATAGATATGGAGAAGGGACAGCTGTCAAGCATAGGTGAAGCCTCTGAGCCTCTCTCGCTGGGGCCAATGTTGTTAGGAGATGGGGGTGGGGCACCTCCATCTGGTTGTTCACTAATTCCGAATCCCATGTTGCCTCTTGTTGCAGGGCTTCTTTGAGCTGTTCCCCAATCTGAGCCGTAATCTCATGGTGGATTAAAGGCTCTTGGCAAGACTTCTCTTCTACCCCTTTGTACCAGAGACAGAAAATCTTAGCTGAGCTGAAGCTGGATTATTAAAGTGGAGTTTTCACTCATGCTATATTGTGCTTATTCAGAGACCATAGGGGTGAGGGTTGAGCCTGATGTGAACCTCTGGGAGCAGAGCAGAGGGGGAGCTTGGAATGCAGGTAGAGGAGGCCATGGCTCCTGGGAGCTGCCAAGAGTCCTGTTTAAAAACTCTTTTCTGTATCTTAGGCGCATGCCCAAGTGATGGGTGAAGGCCAGTGGGTCACAGTCAGGTCACTTCTCTCACTCCAACCCTCCCTTCTCCTGGGCTGTGGCTTTGGTGCTCTTCCTTCCTTTCATTCCTAGGGTAGTCTGGGAGCACAGCTCTGCCCTCTAAGTTCTCTTATGATTAGTGTTAGGCGTCTTCTGAGCTTGCTGGGCTGCCTGGACTGTTTCCCACCCTCCCCAACCCCTCCCAGGAGCTGCAAGGAGAAGGGTACAGTCCATGTTTAACATCCTCCTCCTCTTAGTCCCTGCTATCACTTGAGGATATATTATCAGGAAAAAAGATTATCACCAAAGAAATTAAGTCAGAGTCTGCTTATAAACCAGCACCCCTTCTGCCTCCCAAATAATTGTACTAACTTGTGTTCTTCTGATTTTTTTGATAACCTGTGTAAATGTCTATGTAGGTCAGGCATGGTAGCACACATCTGTAATCCCAGCAGCTCAAGAGGCTGAGGCAGGAGGATCTCAAGTTCAAAGCCAGCCTCAGCAACTTAGTAAGGCCCTAAGCAACTCAGCAAGACCTCATCTCTAATAAAATACAAAAAAAGCCTGGGGATGTGGCTCAGTGATAAAGCACTCCTGGGTTCAATCCCTGGTACAAAAAAAAATTGTTTTCTATATAAATATGACCACTTAAGCTTTCTTTTTTTTTTTTTTAAATATTTATTTTTTAGTTGTAGGTGGACACAATATTTTTATTTTTATTTTTTTTATGTGGTGCTGAGGATCGAACCCAGTGCCTCCCGCGTGCTAGGCGAGCACACTACCACTGAGCCATAACCCCAGCGTCACCACTTAAGCTTTCTAAAATAATATGGTGTAGAGATATTTTCATATCAATACATATGTGTTAGACAGTTTTTTTTGGCACTATGACAAAATACCTAAGAAAAATAAAAGGAAATCTTTATGTTGGCTCATGGTTTCAGATGCAGTCTCTCTTCTGCTGGCTCCATTGATTTTGGCCAGGGGCAAGGCAAAACACCCTGGCACAGAAGGGCATGGCAGAGGACCTAAGGGCTGCTCATCTCAGGGCAACGAGGAAACCTAGGAAGGGTCCTGGGACAAAATATACCCTTCAGAGGCAGGTTCCCAGTGACCTACTTCCTCCAACTGGGTCCCACCACCTAGCAGCCTAGTCAACTGTGAACTCAAGAGACTAATCCACTGATGGGGTCAGATCTCTCATGACCCAAAGCCCCACCTCTGAACACTGCTTCATTGGAGAATAAGCCTTTAGCACATGAGCCTTTGGGAACATTTCAGATCCAAACCACAGTAACATGACTTTAATTTAGCAATGGTGAAAAAAACTAGAATCTATCAAAAGTTTCCTCAGTAAGAGCAAAACCAAGTACACTATGAAACGTCATTAGCATGTAGCTGTTGAGACTTGCTAGACATGTAGAGTCACACTATTGAGTAGAAAAGATGATGGCAGAACTATCCACAGAGCATGTTGTGATTTGTGCAAAACCCACTGACCCACAAAGTGTCTTTTGTAAATATGCAAATACGCATGTAGACATATAGGAAAAAAGTCTGAGAAAATGTACAACAAACTTCAAGATGATTTTCTGGGTTGGAGTGACAAAGGGGCCTTACTTCCTTTTGCACTGTAGAATGTGTTCATATATTACATATGAAATAAAATTTTTATCTTAATACAACTGCTGCTCAGTATTGCCCTGTACAGATGTACCATTATTCCTTCAGTCCCTTAATGGACATTTTATTTCTCCACTTGTTGACAATTCTAAACAACACTGCGATGAATATGTTTACACATACACCATTGTACACTTAGCTTTCTTTTTTTCCTTGGGATAAAAGACTTAAGGAATCAGAGGCATACATATTTAAAATATTGATAACTATTGTCATTTCCCCTGAGAATTTGGAATCTTGGAATGAAGAGTCAGCCCCCAACACTTACACTCAATCCCCCAAACCAGAATTTCCCATTTACAAGGGGCTTTGCACTTCTCAATGCACCTTCATCCTGAGCTTTTTGGATTCTCAAAGATTTTTTTTTTTAAGAGGTTAGGTTTTAGCTACGCCATTTTCAACCTATTTAGGGAAATCCAAGAAGTTAAAACAGGTTCAGGGACACTACCATGCCTGCCTTTTCCATCCCACCAGCTACTTCCAAGGACAGCTAAATCCTACCTTGGACTGGTCACGTTCATGTGTATCTAATTTGGTTAGACTGGATAACCTCAGTGAGATAGACATGCGTATCTCCCCACAGAAATTTTCTCTTTCATCCAGCAAACATTTATGGAGCCCTGGGCACATTCCATCCCTAGTGGAATTATCCTTAATAAATAAAGATGAAACAGAATTTTTTATTTAAATAAAAACTGAGAACATTTTCAACCAGCAGACACTAAAGGATATTCTAAAGGTCAGAAAGACTTTGACGCTCCCTGTGAAGAAATCAATCTATCTTGTACTTAGGTAAGTTAAGGACATACATCACAAGTGCTGGGAAAATCACTAAAATCATTTTTTAAAAAATATAGCTTCAGTTACGGTTTAAATTGTGCCCCGCCCACCAAAGATGTTGAAATCCTAGTATGTGTCAATGCCAACCTTATTTGGAAACAGAACCATCTTTGTAAATGATCAAGTTAAGATAGCATCATCAGAGTGGGCCCTAATCCACTACCTTATAAAAAAGAGAAATTTGGACACAGACATGCATAGAGGGAGAAGGTGAGGACACATGGAAAATGCCATGTAAAAACGGGAGTGGAGTCATGCAGTTCAAACCAAGCCACAACAAAGCTTGCTGGGCAAACCTTCACCATCAGAAGCCAGGAAAGGGCAAGGGAGAGAGTGCTCACGAGTTCACAGGGAGCCTGGCCCTCTGACATTTTGATTTTTTACTTCTAACCTCCATCACTGTGAGACAATAAATTTCGGTTGTTTTATGTACCCACTTTTCTAGTACTTTCTTACAGCAGCCTAAGAAACTAATACTACTTCAAACTAATTGAGTGGAAAATGGAATAATAAAAAATAATCAGTCCATTCTGCAACTTCAAATGGTTCAGCAAAACCAGATATGTATATATGTGTGGGCAATAGAAATAAAGTAAAATTACTGACCCACGTTGCAAATTACTGACTATAGGCACAAACACTATGGGTGTTCATTGTACTCTTTCAAATTTTTTTCTAGTTGAACACTTCTGTGCTAAAAGTGTGAGGATAAATTTTAAAAATTCAAAGCAGAGAAGGGAAGAAATGAGAAAAAAAAGGGTAAGTGAAGCAAGAGAAAGCATTTCATAAAATGATTGACTGAGACCCAAATATATCTAGTTATACATTAAGAATAGGTGGACTAATTATTTCGCCATACAGCTGCTATTTAAAAAAAGGATAGGTAGGCCAGGCACAGGTGGCACATGCCTATAATCCCAGCAATTCTGGCAGCTGAGGTTAGAGGATTGAAAGTTCAAGGCTTAGCAACTTAGTGAGAACCTGTCTTAAAAATAAAAACATAAAAAGGACTGGGGATGTAGCTCAGTGGTAGAGTGTTCCTAGATTCCGTATCCAGTTAAGAAAAATAGATGGACTAAATATTTTAGTCAAAATAAAAATGTCAGACTGAATAATTTAAAAATTATATCTGTATATAAGAGATATATCCAAACCAAAAAGTTTGACAAAGTGTCATTGAAGATTTGTTTGATCTGTTCCTGAATGTCATGAATTTCATATATGCAAACCTGTGGGCTTTCTAATCTATTTTTATTAACATACTACTTTGGAAATATCTCCATACTGTTGCATATGGAAATATTTTTTTCTGTTTTTATTACTGAAATCCCTCATGTGAATATACCAGTTTATTTAGCCATTCTCCTACTGATAGGATTTGAGTTGTTTCTAATGCCTAGATATTATGAATAAAGCACCTATAAACATTCTTTTTTTTAATATATATTTTTTTTAATTGTTGATGGACCTTTATTTTTTATTTATTTATAGGTGGTGCTGAGGATTGAACCCAGTGCCTCACGCATGCTAGGCAAGCGCTCTACCACTGAGCCACCACCCCAGCCCCTATAAACATTCTTATATGAGTATATTTGTGGAAAAAATTTTATTACTCTTGGTTATATATCTAGAAGTGAAATTGCTGGATCATAAGGTAGATGCATGTTTATCTTTCCAACTACTACACAGTTTTACAAAGTGACTACACCATTCCATGTATGTACCAGAAACATATCAGAGTTCCAGTTACTCTACATCCTCACAAACACTTTGTATTGTTATTTTTTTAAAAAAAAGTTTTAGCCATTCTGTTGGGTTCATAGTGGTAATTCATTTTTTAAAAATATTTTTTTTACCTATTGTAGATGAACACAAGACCTTTATTTATTTTTATGTGGTGCTGAGGATCGAACCCAGTGCCTCACACATGCTAGGTAAGCGCTCTACCACTGAGCCACAACCCCAGCTCTCATTTTGGTTTTAATAGGTTGTGTGCATGTGTGTGAGTGTGTGTGCATGTGTGTGTTTTGCTGGGAATTGAACCCAGGATCTCACACAAGCTAGGCATGCACTTTACCCTTGAGCTACATCCCCAGTCCAATAGGCATTTTCTTGATGACTAATGTTGAGCCATTTGGATGTTCTTGTATGTGAAGCTGCCATTCAACATGTTGCCTATTTTTATTGGATTGTTCATCCTGTTCTTATCAATTTTTATGTTGAATACACACATACAAAAGACTTGTATTCTGAAAGTATATGTATGTACCTATACATTCAGAATACAAGTCCTTTGTTAAGCATATAAATCACAATCATTATCCCCCAGTGTATGACTAGGGAAGATTACTGGTTTTTAAGACACGTATAAATTTCATTGAGGTATAATTTTGCATACAATAAATTATACCCATTTAAACTGTACAATTGCATGAATTTTGACAAATATATATACCTGGGAAATCACCGCATATTCAAGATACATAATCTTTCCATCACCCCAAAAAGTTTCCATGTACCCATTTACAATTAATTAACCTCTCTCTCTTCTCTTATCCCCTAGGCAACCATTGATCGACTTTCTATCACTATACACTAGTTGGTATTTTCTAGAATTTTATATGCACAGAGTTGTGCACTATGTACTTTTTGTGATTATTTCTCTTTAACTTATTAACATGGAGAATTATGCTAATAGAGTTGTAAAATTTTTATTTATTTGTTTTTTATGTTTTTATTAGTGCATCATAGTTATACATAATAGTGGGGTTCATTTTGACGTATTTCTAAATGCATCTAACATAATTTGCTCTATTTCAATCCCCAGCGCTTCACCACCCTTCCCTCTTCCCTCCCCCAGATCCTTTTCCTCTACTGGTTTCCTTCTAATTGTTTATTTTTTATTGGTACATTAAAGTTATACAAAAAATGGAATTAATTTTGTTATACTCATACATTCATATAACAATTTGGTCAATTTCATTTTTCAGTTCCTCTCCTTTACTTTTCTTCCTCCCTCCTCTTTGATCTTCTTCCTCTACTGCTTTTTATTTATTTTAATGAGGTTCCCCCTTTTCAATTCCTTATTTCTCTCTAGCCTCTGCATATGAGAAAAAAATTCAACCCTTGACTTTCTGAGTCTGACTTATTTCACTTAGTATGATATTCCCCAGTTCTATCAATTTACCAGCAAATGACATAATTTTCATTCTTCTTTATGGCTGAGTAAAACTCTATTGGGTATACATACCACATTTTCTTTATCCATTTTGGATACGGAATGTTGCTGGAGAACTCAGATGGATAGTGTGAATGGTGATAATAAGACTTTGGGGTAGCAAAGACCAGGTAGCAGCACTTTATCATCAGAGTTTGTAGTTTATGTTGTATGCATGGGCTGTGAGTATTCCCCCGCCCCGCTTTTTTTCTGCCTTTTTTGACCTAAATGATTTTTGGAGGATGTACAGAAAGATTGGAACTTGGGCAACTGTTATTATCCTATGGGGATCTGCACATGTGTAATAGTAAACTGTTGAAGGTGTTCATAGAAGACATTACAGGTCTTCCTGTACCCCTCACTTTTACCACTTCAGTGCACTCAATCCCACTTCCAACAGCACCTCTCTGTGGTTCTTTGCCTAAGGGCTTCCTTTTGTTATTTTTCCAGTTTGGAGGCATTTGGAAATGCGAGAGAATATGCACTCCCTCCCCAGGCCAGCTCTAACCAGTGACTGGCTAGACTTGATCTAAATCTCCCAGTTCCCTCACATCCTGGGTGACAACTCTGAGGTGTGTGGTTCACACTGGCTCCCAGAGTCTCTCCAGGAGAAAAGCTCCAGAGTTCAGCCTGGTAACACTTCCCTGTATTGTGATAGAGCAATATAGGACCTTTAGCAGTTTCAGAACTGACGGGCTGTGATTTTGCACACAGCAGTTCTACATACTGACATTTAACCCTAGAGGTTTGCAGTGACTAACAGGTACCTGTTAAAGATAACTGCAATAGCAGAAGCAGGAAATAAAGCAACGGAAACAGAACAATCCCTTTAGGCTTTATGCAGTAAAAGTCCCTAAGCTGTATGAGCTAAGAGTTCCTAAGCTGTCACAAGCTTTTACCCATATAATGAATGTAGAATGCACTCTCCAATAGAATTGCACCAACTCTCTTGCCCTGATGTACCTGCTGTGCTCGGGGCTCAGACTTTGGGAATTATCCCTCTGGACCATGGCATCACTAATAAAGTGCTACTTCCAGATCTCAGTGTCCTGACCTCATTTTCCACTACAGTATTGGTCACTTTTCCTTCTTAATTTCTTTTCCCCACTTCCCAATCAGTGTTTTTCTTTACTACCCAAGTAAAATCTTTGTGCTCAGACCAGGTCTGCTTCTGAGAAGTAGACAAAGATGTCTGTTCTATTATTGTTCAACATTGTATTGTAGGTCCTTGGTTTTGAACTAAGGCAAGAGGACCAAAAGATTAAAGGATTGGAAAGAAAGGAGAAAAACTTCTTTTTGATATGACATGTTATGTAGAAAACCCCAAAGATATATTATTGGAATTAGTAAGAGAATTTATCAAGACAGCTAGCTGAAAAATCAATATGCAAAAACAAGTTCTATTTCTATTTACCAGCAATGAATGGTTAGAAAATGAAACTTTTAAAATATTTGCTTCTACCAAGCATAAAAATTAATTATCTGTGAATAAATATAAAAGATATACAAGATCTCTACAGTGAATATTAGGTCCAAATCATTTGAAAGGTAAGTTTTCTTCATGAATGTAAAACTCATTATAAAAATATGAATTATCTTCCAAACTGATGTATAGATTCAATGCAATCCTAATAAAAATGTCAACAAGTTTTTTCTTCCTCTTTACTTTTCTTTTTTTATGATTCATTCATAAATACATTCACATATACATATATAATGTATACATACATATATATGATATAGAAATAGTCAAGATGCTTTGGAATAAGACAACTGTCCAGTCTTCTCTCAAAGCTTACTGCACAGCTATAGTAATCAAGAGAGTATATGATTTGTTCAAAGATAGAACCTGACCAATAGACCAGAACAGAGACACATCTGACACTTGATTTAAGAAAAAGTGGGAATTCAGGTAGCCTTTTTAATAAAATGGCTATGAAAATTGGATATCTATATAGAAAAATGACACTGACTTGGTGCAGTAGCTCTTGCCTATAATCTCAGTGACTTGGGAGACAGAGGCAGGAAAATCCCAAGTTCTAGGCCAGTCTGGGAAACTTAGTAAGACTCTGCCTCAAAATAAAAAATAAAAAGACTAGGGATGTAGATCAGTGGTAGAGTGCCCCTGGGTTCAGTCCCAGAGCACCACAAAAAAATTTTTATCAACCATGATAAGATACCATTACACATTTATCATTGTAGCTAAAAATTTTAAATCTGGCCATACCAAGTGTTGTAAGGGTGTGGGAAAATAGGAACTGTTATACATCAGAGAGAATGTAGATTAGCAAGAACTTGAGACATGAGATTGGCATTATACCCATTTACCCAGACATTCTACTCTAAGTATACACCCTCTATAAGTGAATTTGCATGTGCACCTAGAAGTATGTACAAAAATGTTCATAGCAGCACTATTTTTAACAGTTCCAAACTAGAAACAACCCAAGTGTCCGTAAACAGCACAATGGACACTGGTAGACACCAGCTTTGTGGGGTCTGACATATACACAACTTGTGGGAACTCTCTTTAAGTAGAAAAAAAACTAATAAATATAAAATCTAGTATGAAAACAAATATTTGATTAAAATAAGAAAATATTCCTTAAAATATTCAAGGAAGAAGTAACATCCATTCTTCACAACCCCTTCAAAAAAGTGGAAGAGGAAGGAACACTTCCCAATCTATTCTATGAGACCAGTATTATCCTGATACCACACTGAACAAAGACATATGAAGGAATTCATTATTTATGAATATCAACTCTGAAATTCTCAACAAAACTGAATCCAGCCACAAGTAAAAAGGATTATATATCCTGACAAAGTGAGATTTATCCCAGGAATACAAGGTTGATTCAATATCAAAAAATCAATCAGTATAGTATAACATGAGTATAATCCAGGTGCAGTGGTACACACCCATAATTCCAGCTACTCTGGAGGCTAAGGCAAATGGACCACAAGTTCAAGGCCAGCCTCAACAACTTAGGCCCTGAGTAACCTAGAAAGACTCTGTCTCAAAACAAGAAATAAAAGGGGCTTGGGTGTAGCTCAGTGGTTAAGCATCCCTGGGGTCAATCCCCAGTAAAAACATCTATATATATGCATATTTATATATATTAGCATATATATACTACACCATATTAATCAAGGATGAAACCACATGATCATCTCAACAGACATAGAAAAAACACTTGACACAATTCAATACCTTTTCATGATAAAAAAATTCAACACCCAAGAATAGAGGGGAATTTCCTCAGCCTGAAAAAGGGCATCCATGAAAAACACACAGCTAACATACTACTTAATGGTGAAAGATTAAGAATGTTCCCTCTAAGATCAGGAACAAGATAAGGAAGGCTACCTGCTCTTGCTACTTTTTCCAACATTATACTGGAAGTTCTATCCAGGGCAATCAGGCAAGAAAAAGACATAACCAGAATGAAAAACTATGTCCTAAAAAGTTACTTTTGAAAATCTTACAAATGTTTTTTAATCATGTAAACACATTGCTTGGGTTTGCCTCAGAGCCTTTGAAGGATCTGTCACAATCAGGACCCCTACCAGAACAGGTGAATCTATGTCTACAGAAAGTAGACCAGTAGTTGCCTAGGGCTGGTAGGATGGTTTGATGAGGGTGGGAACTTGATGGCCAAAAATATAAGGTTTCTTTGTGGGGTAATGAAAATATTCTAGGGGTTAAGGGTTTAGATAAGTGGTACAGCACTTTTGTAGTATGCACAAGGCCTTGGGTTCAATCACCAGCACATGCACATGCGTGCGCACACAAACGCACACAAATGCAAATGTTTTGAAATTTAAGGAAAAAAAAGAGGACCCCTAAAGTTGAAGTTTCATTAGTTTTACAATACAACCAACTCTGAATTGCAATATAATTATACTATACAAGACTGTACAGCAATTAAAATTAATGAAACATAATTATATTTGACATTGTGGGTGAGTCTTTAAAATATAATGGAGAATGAAACATGTCTGGAGAAAATAATTCATACTGTGTGTAGTGGGTTGAATAGTGTCAATCTGAAACCTTAGAATGTGCCCTATTTTGGAAATAGTGTCTTCGCAAATGTAATTAGTAAAGGATCTTGAGACAAAACCATACTAGATTTAGGGTGGACCCTAAATACTATGACTAGTGTCTTTATAAAATAACAGAGAGAGAGATTTAGACAGAGCTGAATAGAAAGTCACATGTTCTGGGCAGTCCTAAACCAGCAGGAATGTCTAAATCTCTGTATTTATTCTCAAATATCAAATAAAGCATCATTTCTAAAATCACATCTCAAAAAGAAGAGAGAGAGAGAGACCTAGAGCCCTGCCTTGAGGCCTTGAGGTCTTGGGAGAAGCAGACATGCTGGGAAGCCAGAACCAAGGCAGAAAGAGCCAGGCCCACCGACATCCAGTTCTGACCTTGTGATGAGTCCTGACTGGGCCCAGGCTTCCTCTTCAGCCTGGGAGCTGCATCTCCTTGAGAGAGGGCTAAAGGAGTAGCAGTACAGGATGAGGCCAGAGTTCTAGACTTTACCAATACCTGCCATCCCCAGGACGGATGCCAGAGATATCACACGTGTTCAGATGTCTGGGCCCTTTCACCTTCCTCCGTCTCACCTGGCTCTTGGAGTCAACTCCAGAACAAGCCCCCTCTCGGTCCCACCCTGAGTCTCAGTACTGGTGACAGCAGGGGTGGTGATCAGGGTCACTTCCTTTTTTTTTAAAAATATTTTGTTTAGCTGTAGATGAACACAATATCTTTATTTATTTTATGTGGTGCTGAGGATCAAACCCAGCGCCTCACGTATGCGAGGCAAGCGCTCAACCGCTGAGCCATAACCCCAGCCCCAGGGTCACTTCCTTGACCAGTCAGTCCAGGGACCATTGCCTCAGATTCCACTGGCTTCTGACGCTCTGTCTCCCACTGTAGGGTGCTGGGTGATGCAGTCTCGTTTCTCTCTTTGTTTTTAAATTGTCTTTATGTTTTTACAATTATTTTTCATTCGTGTAAAGAGACACTGATTTTCCATTTACAAGTGTCAATGTTTTATTTATTTTTGTGATACTAGGCATTGAACCCAAACCCTTGTGTATAATAGGCAAGCGTTCTACCACTGAGCTATATTCTCGGCCTTAAAAATAATTTTACTTTACATATATATGCTTGAGGAGTCAATCAATAATAGCACAATGGCAAAAGATAAGCCAAAACTCTTGGTGGTGGTTCTCTAATAACCGAAATTTGGGGAAAATTGTTAACCTACAATGCTTGCATTTCTTAAACAAAAGTTATTAGTGATTTTTCTGTAAATCTTTTTTTTTTTTTTTTTGGTACTGGGGATTGAACTCAGGGGCACCCGACCACTGAGCCACATCCCCAGCCCTATTTTGTGTTTTATGTAGAGACAGGGTCTCACTGAATTGCTTAGCACCTCGCCATTGCTGAGGCTGGCTTTGAACTCGCGATTCTGCTGTCTCAGCCTCCCTAAGTGCTGAGATTACAGGCTTGAGCCACTGCGCCCGGCTTATTAGTGATTTTTAAATAACACATTATTGAGATATAATTCACATATAAAGCTGTTACCATGCAGGAGCAAGAGGCTAAGCTTTACAGTTCATGTTCCACATATAGGAGTCAAATTGGAAAGTAAATAGGTTTATTCAAAGCCAAGTTTGAAGGAAGCTAGAGGAGACTTTTTTTCCCCCTCAAATCATCTTCAGAGATTTTAAGGGCAAGGAAAGCTTAAGTTTAAGGGCCTGTTTGAAGAGGGAGGCAGACTGAAGAAGAGGGCTGATGTTGGCTGAATGAGAATTAAAAGGATTCCACTGAGTGCAGATTCTAGTGGAGAACCTTCTGGAAGAGAGGGATCAGAAAGAACAGTGCATTCCACAGAGCCAGCCTAATCCTGCCTTTGCTGCTACCCAGATGTGACTTAAACACATTTCTTAAGCTCTTCAAGTCCTCCTCTCTATGGGTGAAATAAACATGGTAATAATGCCCACCTTCCCCAGCTGCAAGGAAGATTAAAGACAGAAGGTAAATTAAAGATTAATTTACAGAAGGTAAATTCTTCGTTTCCCCACTGGAGGGCGCCCCCACTTTCTCTGTCTTTCATGGTTACCCTTTCATAGATTTCAGCAATTGTAGCAGACAGGCGCTGGAGGCCCCCAGTGGTCTCTTGTTCTGTAAGAGCAAGCATAGGCACAGCCCTAGGAAAAAAATCTGCTTCAGAGATTTCCAGTGTTTGAAAAAACATAGGGGTTCTGTTTTGCTTAGAGAATATTAAGTAGAACATGACCCCAATCTCAACTTCACTCATTCTTACATATAAATAAATGCACACACATAATATATGACTATATGTGTTTGTATACAGTCAGTCCTCCATATCTGCAGGGTCTGCATCTGTGGATTCAACTAACTGCAGATAGAAAACAGGCCTACAATGGTTTCCTCTATGGAGAACATGTACTTTTTTTCTTGCAATTATTTCCTAAGTGGTACAATATAAAAGCTATTTACATAGTATTTACACTGTATTAGATATTATATGAGATGATTTAAAGTACACAGGAGGATGTGCATAGGTTATATGCAAATAAATACTATACTATGCTATATAAAGAATTTAAGCATCATTAGATTTTGGTATTTGTGGACAGGCCCTTAAACTCAATTCCCAGGGTCTCAGAGAGGTGATTGAATCTATCTATCTATCATCTATTTCTATCCATACACATATCTATATCTATACTTGGAGAAAGAAAAAAATGCACTCTCCTTAAATGAGATTCAGAGTCCCTCACAGTCAGCCCCACCTTTGCTCATCTCCATGGAGATGAGGAAGTCACCTGGCCAAGGCTCTCAGGCATCTCCTTGGGACCCCTGAGCCTTTTGGAGCCCATATTAAAAACTGCCTATCTGGTACCTACAGCCATCTTTATAGATGAAAAACGAGGCCAAGTGTGGAGCCAGGATGAACTCTGGTCTCCTGACTCCCAGCCTTTCCTCTCCACAGCCCACACTCCTCCCGGGGATCCCAAGAGAGGCCAGACTCGTTTGCACAGCAGACTCTTCCTCTCTAAGGAAGTGACATTTGAACTTAGATCTATATGACTAGAAGGCAACCAGAGGAAGACCTGGAGGAAGAATCCCCAGGGCAAAATACATATATATTTTTTCAGTACTGGGAATCAAATCCAGGGTCTCACACATGCCAGGCAAGTGTTCTACCATTGAACTATATCCCCAGCCCTTTTTAAACATTTTTGTTTTATTTTGAGACAGAGTTTCACTAAATTGCTGAGGTTGGCCTTGAACTTGAGATCCTTCAGCCTCAGACTCCTGCATCACTGAGATTACAGGTGAGCACCATCCAATACAATTGCTATCAGGTAAGATTCCAGGAACATTCCAGGTAAAGACAGAATGGGCCCATGGTAGGAGATGGGCTTGGAGAAAAGGTTCAGAACTGCTTAGGGCTTGTGTGGCCATAGGTAGGGGGGTTGGATTTTATTTAAAAGTACACAGGGAAATCCTTGGGAGATTTTCAAGAATGGGAGCCTAACAATAGGATAGACATTTTGTAGATACACTGATGCTGCAGGGTAAAATCCTAACCCAAAATGGAATCACTCTGGCTCTGGCCTGCGTGTATCTGCTAACCTGCTTTTTGTGCTTCTGTGATTTAATGCTATGCTTGCTTCTCACGGATGGGGCCAAACCACAAGCTGCCAGACCCCCTGGCCAGTTACCTAAAATTCCAGGAACTGAAAGGGGGACATAGGCGGCACCGTCACAGTTGAACTATAAATAACTATAGGTTGAATATTTGCCAAATCCTGCTTTCCCAAGTCATGTAAATCACCCACCCTATAATAACCTCTGAAACCCTCACTTTGGGGTCACTGTCTGAAGGAAAGGAGAGCTGACTTCAATCAATTGGTCTGTGTTCCTATTTCCTCAATAAACTTCGAGGTTTCTGCAGAGTGTCTGGGCTGCACTTCCTGGGGAGAGGTGTGGGTTGGATGCAACAGCAGGAAAATGGATTACGAAGTGGACAAGAGTAGAAATAGGAAACATACTTGGGGCTATTTAGTTGTCCAGGTGGGACCTGAATCTTGGACTGCAATGGTGGCAGCATAACTGGGAAAACTCCTATCTGGACTCCATCCAGGGCAACATACTCCATGGAGATGTTCCAGCCTCTAAGTCATTTCAGAGAAACTGGTTCCCATCCCTGTCACCATGGCAGCAGGGCTTCTTAGCTTAGATTGGTTGCTGAGCCACATGATTAGCCCTGTGACTGACCCATGATGGGGACTCGTTGCCATGGTTTTGTCAAATATGCAAACAAGGAACTGCCATTCTTCTCTAGGCTCAGGGGACCTGGTCAGTCCCTAAGGCATCTAATGGAAAAATCCTGGGGAGGAGATGAGATTAGAGATGGAGAATTAGGGAAGGGCCTGAGTCACTTGTTTCAGGAATTATTCAGATCAAGACTGCTCTTGAGGGGCCGGGGGCTGTAGCTCAGGGGTAGAGCGCTTGCCTAGCATGCGTGAGGCACTGGGTTCGATCCTCAGCATCACATATACATAATAAATAATAAATGAATAAAATAAAGATCCATCAGCAACTAAAAAAAATTTTAAAAAAAGACTGCTCTTGAAATTTGTTCTGTATTTGGTAAAGGAGAATAAAGAGAAGGAGTAGTAACCTCTGCATTGGTACAATAATTGAAAACCCCTTGTTTCTTCCCATGTAAGTCTATCTTTGCTACTACTACTCTGGGTCACAACCTCATTGCTGTTTAAAGCTGAACTGGAAGCCTCCCATCCCTCATACTTTCCCTAATGCTCTTGATAAGGGCAATTGCAGGTCCACCCAAATATGTATTATTAAAGTTGGTTTTCAAGCCAACTCTTTTCACAGATTTGTCTGGAGGCAGGATGGGTGGGCTTTGGGCAGCCAGCACCTCCTAGGTGAGAGAGGCAGGTGCAGAACACAGGCAAGATGGGAATGAGGTACAAAGAGCACAGTCCCTGATTGCCTAAAGGCCTGGTTTCAGATGCCTTTCTCCATCCTCGGGTCATTTCTAATGCAGGTGAATGGCAGGGTGGAATCACAGCTGGAATGACAGCCAACCCACTACAGTCTTCAAATGCATTTCAAATGATCTTCATTCCACTTGTGGAAGAAAGTCCTGTCATCCAGACCCCAGGTCAGGCAGGCCAGGATCCTGCTCTTCCTCTTCTGAGGTCCATAGTAACCATTCAGCTCTAGGATCCCCTACAGGGCAGTCATACCAGCCCCAACCCAAGAATCCACAGAGAATTCTGCAGCCACAAGTTATGCACATTTAATATTTGGTACCTATGATCAGCTGTCTCTGGGAAAAGGGAGTACACTGAGGAAGGGAGACCAGTGCTCAGTCCAACCAACTCCAGCACATCCCCTGCTTCTATATTTCTCAAAGCACCATTGCACTCAGCTCATCTGATCCTAACAAAAGGAAGCACATGGGGCTGGGATTGTAGCTAAGTGGTAGAGCGCTTGCCTCGCATGCGTGAGGCCCTGGGTTCGATCCTCAGCACCACATACAAAGCAATAAAATAAAGACATTGTGTCCATCTACAACTAAAAAAATATTTAAAAAAAAAAAAAAAAGGAAGCACATGGGTGTTTCCAGCCCACTCACTTATAAAATGTGGGGAAATTAAGAGACACTTTTCTAGTATACAAGTACTGCCAATACATGTGCTCTCCCCTGCATTCTTGCTTGTAAGGACATAGCTAAACATAATGTTCAACTAGTCATATTTATTTACACCTGGTTCTCATCAGCCAGGTGGACCCTGACCAGCTAGGTGGACCCTGACCTCCTACCCTTTTCCCATGATACATTCTCTCTTTTATTCAGCACATCTGTACTGCATTGCACTTGAACGCTGCAATACATGTTTCTTGCCTCAAGGCAAGCGAAGACCAGTTAGGCAAGAATGACACACATCCAGCACATCATGCAATAGACATTAAACATCTGTGTAGAAGGCCACACAGATGACCTGCCTCATATCCTTTAGCCCAACAAAAAGTGGACACTGTTGGTACATGCTAAACATCTCCTACCTCAAGCCCTGGGAATGCCAGGCTTTCTGAAATGCCAGGGGAACCCATACAACTGTGCATCAAATGGTCCTCAAATGCCTGGTATGTAATGGCACCAAAGGCAACACCTAACATGTTAAGGACTAAGTTAGTGGATAAATATCCTTCTCTTGGTGAGATAAGGCAAGTTTTACATGGATACTCAGAGGTCCCAGCAAGATTAATTCCCAATGGCCCACAGCAGTTACCTACTCACCAACATTCTGCTTGCTGGCTTTTTTTCTTTCTTTCTCTCACTTTCCCCTCCCTCCATTTGTATTCTCAGGGATGATCTGTCACCTAGACCACCTGTACTGAATCCTCACCTCAAGTTTCCTTTTAGGTGAATCCAAATGAAGACAATTGGTTTTCTATACTTTTATGGTTTGGATGTGAGGTGTCCCCCAAAAGCTTTAGAAGGTTTAGAGGAGAAATGATTGGGTTATGAGAACCTTAACCCAATCAGTGAAATAATCCCTTGATGGGATTAACTGAGTGGTGGCTGGAGGGTGGGTAAGGTGTGGTAGATCATTGCCTTTGGGGTATATATTTTATATCTAGCGAGTGGAGTCTCTCTCTCTGCTTCTGATCATCATGTGAGCTGCTTCCCTCCACCACACTCTTCCACCATGATGTTCTTCCTCACCTTGAGCCCTCAGGAATGGAACCACCTGTCTATGGACTGACATCTCTGAAACCATGAACCCCCAAATAAACCTTTCCTCTTCAGTAGTTGTTCTTGTCTGATCTTTTAGCCATAGCAGAAAAAAAGCTGACTAAAATATCTACTTTCAAGTTTTAATTTTTACAGTTCTGTTATTCTTACTGCTTGTTACTCAAGTTGTCTCAACTCCTCTGGTGACCAACTCTGAAGAACACAAACTACTCTAACTCACCCAAGATAAAATAGATGATCCAGTCTTATGACAATTTTAAAAATTGCATTTGCATTTAAAAATTTCTGTGGAAAAAGTAATCTTCAGGCTAGGAAGATTTTACTGGAAAATTCTATCAAATATTTAAAGAAGAAAGAACAGTTCTGTACAATATCTTCCAGAAAATAGAGGAGAGAATATAATTTCTGTTATGGTTTGGATGTGAGGTGTCTTCCAAAAGCTCATATATGGGATAGGGCATGAAGGTTTGGAGGAGAAACATTTGGGTTATGAGAGCCCTAATACAATCAGTGATCCCCTGATAGAGATTAACTGAATCATAACTGAAGGCAGGTAGGGTGTGCCTGGAGGAGGTGGGAGCACTAGGGGGCATGGCTTTGTTGTATATATTTTGTATGTGGCAAGTGAAGTCTCTCTCTCTGCTTTCTGATCATCATGTGAGCTGCTTCCCTGAACCACACTCTTCCAACATGATGTCCTGTCTCACCTTGAGCCCCAAGTGTATGGACTGAGACCTCTGAGGCTGCAAGCCCCCAAAGAAACTTTTACTCCTCTACAATTGTGCTGTGTTTTATTCACAGTGGTGAAAAAGCTGACTAAAACAGAAATTGGTACCCAGAAGTAGGGTCATTGCTGTAAAGACCAGAGATGATACCGGTGTTGGAAATCAGTATTACATCCCATTCTCCCAGTGTTGAAGATTGAACACCCAAGAAACACAGAGACAAGAACAAAAAGTTTTATTTAAAGAGTAGAAGCGGGGGCAGGACTCCTCCCGGAAGGAGGAGGTCTAAAACTGGTGCCCGAGGGAGTGGGGGTATCTTCCCCCTTTTATAGATTTCAGATTTCCTTTCTTCCTATGCCCCCTCCTCCCATCCTGCCCCCATGGCCAAAAGGCAGGAAGGCAGCAGTCCAAGGAGTATTCATTAACAACTCCTTTCTGGGAGGAACAATTCCCTGGAGACAGGTAACCTTGGCAACAAGTGAGGATGGGGAAGTGCTCTGGAAGTATTAGCATTTTACTTCCTTTTGAATCAGGCCCATCTTCCTGACCCAAATCATCCATTACTTACACTGACTGCCCTTTTGCCCTGGTCTCATTGTGACTAACCTGAGCATATGATTCAGAAGCTTCTTGAGCTTTTTGGAACTGATGGAAGAAATTTTGAGATGCTTAGCAGTGCAAGTTGGAAATGCTTTAGGTTATAAGCAGAGCTTAATGGCCAAATCTGGTGGGAGCTCGCAAGACCAGAATATCAATAGGACTGTGGACAGCAAAGACAGGGCTCAAGAGGATTTAGAGGAAAAGAGGACACTGTTGGTAATTGGACTAGAGGCCATTCATTTTATGTTCTGGTCTTGTCTACCTTTTGCCCATGTCCTGAGACTTTATGTGAAGCTTATTTTTAAAAGCCATGGACTTCTTAATCTGGTAGAAGACATGTCTAGGCAGTATAACATGAAGGTGATGGGGTGAATATTGCTGAAGTCTTTTAGCCAAATTTATTGTAATAATCAGGAGCAGAAAGATTTGAAAAGCTTGGACTTGAAAGTTGGGACTAAAACTCAGGCTAAGGAAGTTGCAGTTGTTAAATGCATTACTGCCACTAAAGAAATCCTGAAGACGTTACTCAGAGACAATAAGAAAGATGGCTTGAGGGCATCTCAGGAACTGGCAAGACAACACCCACTTCAGGCTCAAAGGAGTAAAAGTAAAAATTCTTTTGAGAAGAGACCAGTGGGGCACCCTCCTTGCAGAAGGAGGCCTAGGAAGGTTTTTCAACAAGTGCTTAGCTAGCCAGGCACTCAGAGGCTGCTGCAGCCAGGGTCCCTAAAGGCTTGGCTACTGCTTGAGATGGTGGAAGACCTTGGCACCAACCAGATGATGCTGGTTTTACAGGAATGCAGGATGTTGGAATTTGGGGGTCATGGAGGCTTCCACCAAGATTTCTAAGGAAGGCCTTGGAGACCAGGCAAGTGGGGTTGGAGTCCCTGTGGACAGCACCTGAGAGGGTGATGCATGAAGATGTGAAGAGGCAGCCAAAGCTGCTGTGAAGACCCCTGAGATTAAGAAATGCCAGTAATGTGAGACATCATCCTAGGAAAGCTACAGGAATCGAGCAGAGACAAGCCAACAGAAAGGCCACTTGGTCTGCAACCAACATGGACACAAGGGTGGAGATACACAAGCCCTTTGGAGAGAACATCATAATGCCATGTGCCCTAGATGCCAGATGTGGAGCTACAGGACTTGTTTGCCCAGCTGGATTTCAGTCTTGCTTTGGTCCTATCCCTTCTTTCTATGCTCCTAATTTTGTGAATGGAAATATTTACTCTGTATCTTTATATTGGATACTTTTGAATTGCTTTTGATTTTCACAGGAGCTTGCCTGAGTCTAGACTATGGACTTGAACTTCTGGGCAACCTTGGAACTGTTGAGACTATGAGGACTCTTGGAAATGGGTATTTTGCATTGTGAGGTGGTTGTGAGCTTTTAGAGGCTGGTGGCGGAATGCTATGGTTTGGATGTAAGATGTCCCCCAAAAACTCATGTGTGAAGCAATGCAAGGTTCAGAGGAGAAATGGTTAATGTGAGAACGTTAATTCAATCAGTGCATTAATCCTCTGGTTATTAACTGAGTTGTAACTGAAGGCAGGTAGGGTGTGGCTGAAGGAGGTGGAGGCATTAGGGGCAAGGCTTTGTGGTATATATTATGTATCCAGTGAGTAGTCTCTCTGCTCTCTGATCGTCATATGAGCTGCTTCCCTGCACCACACTCTTCCAACATGATATACTGCTTCACCTTGAATCTGGAGGAATGGAGCCTGCTGTCAATGGACTGAGACCTCTGAGGCTGCAAGCCCCCAAATAAACTTTTCCTCCTCTACAATTGTGCTGTATTTTAGTCATAGCAGTGAAAAAACTGACAGACAAAGCACTTCCCAACTCATTATATGAAACCATAATTGCCTTGATACCAAATTAGGAGAAGACACCACAAGGAAAGGAAACTGAAGACCAACCAACATTCCTCATGAGTGTGGGCGTAAAATTTAAAAATGGCTTTCTGCTTCATCAGTTCTTCTCTTTTTCTCTTTTGTTTGTCTGTTTGTTTGTTGTTTGTTGCTTGTGTTTTTGGTATTGAGGATTCAATCCAGGGATGCTTTACCGGTGAGCTTCATCCTCAGCCTTTTTTTTTTTTTTTAAATTTTGAGACTAAGTTGTTTAGGGCCTCAATAAATTGCTGAGGCTGGCCTTGAACTTGTGATCCTCTTGTCTCAGCCTCCCAAGCTGCTGGGATTACAGGTATGCACCACTGCGCCTGGCTCTTTTTCTGTTTCCAATTGTATTGATTTATGCTTTTGTCTTTAGTTCTTTCCTCTGATGACTTTTCCAATGTAGGCATTTCATTTTTTTTTCCCCCTTTGGTACTGGGGATTGAACTCAGGGGCACTCGACCCGCTGAGCCACATCTCCAGCCCTATTTTGTGCTTTATGTAGAGACAGGGTCTCACTGAGTTGCTTGGCGCCTCGCTGTTGCTGAGGCTAGCTTTGAACTTGCAATTCTCCTGTCTCAGCCTCCCAAAGTGCTGGGATTACAAGCATGAGCCACCACGCCCGGCTTTTTTTTTTTTTTTTAATTTTTTAGTTGTTGATTGACCTTTATTTATTCATTCATAAATTCATATGCGGTGCTGAGGATCGAACCCAGTGCCTCCCACATGCGAGGCAAGCGCTCTACCACTGAGCCACAACCCCAGCCCTCCAATGTAGGCATTTCACACTTCACTCTAAGCATTCCTTCAGCTGCACTGCACAAATTTTGATATGTTGCGCTTTCATCTTTGTTCAGTTCAAAATATTTTCTAATTTTGACCCATGGAGTACTTAGAACATTTTGACCCATGGAGTACTTAGAACATTTTGGTTTTTAGTGGCCAAGTGTTTGGAGACTTCATTGTTACTAGATTTTTAGTTTAGTTATATTGTGGTTGTATATTTTTTATATATAGTTTTTATAGTTTTTTAGTTTATAGATTTTTTAGTTTAGTTATATGTAGAACATTCTGCATAATTTCAATTGCTTTAAATTTTACTAAGGTTTCTTTTATCATCCAGGCTATGGATAATGTCCCATCGTGTGCTTGAGGAGAATGTGTGTTCTGCTGCTGTTGGGTGGAGTGTTCTGTAAATATCAATTAGAATCAATTGTGTGATGGTGTGATTCAGTTCTTGTATATCCTGCTGCTTTTATATCTACTAGTTCTTTTCAGTTATGTTCATTTTTGCATCACATATTTTGAAGCTCTGTTGTTAGGTCAAAACATATTGAAAGCCATATGCATTCTTGAAGAATTGGCTTTTTTATCATTAGACAATATTCCTCTTTATCTTCGGTCATCTTCTTTGTGCTGAAAGTCAGTTAGTCTAGTATTAATATAACCATTTCAATTTTCTTTGTGTTAACATGGCCCATCTTTCTTCATTTATACTATTATATTTGAAGTGAATCTCTTATAGACAATATATTATTTATTTATTATTTTGCTGTACTGGGGATTGTACCCAAAAGTGCTCTACCACTGAGCTATACCTCCAGCCCTTTTTATCCTTATTTTGAGACAGGGTCTCTCTGGGTTGCACGAACTGGCCCCAAACTTGCAATTCTCCTACCTCCGTCTCCTGAGTAGCTGGACCACCACACCTGGCCATTCTGTCCATCCCTGTCTTTTACTTGATGTATTTAGGCCATGTACAATTATCAATATATTTGAATTTTACATCTACTGCATTATTCATTTTCTTTTATTTTTTTAAATTGAGACAGGGTCTTGCTGTGTTACTCAGGCTAGCCTCGAACTCAAAATCTTCGTGCCTCAGTCGTCTGGGTAGCTGGGATTATAAGCATGCACCACTGCACCTAGCTTTCTTTGATATAGAATGATTGATTACAGGGCTATGGATGTAGCTCAGTGATAGAGCACTTGACCAGCATGCATGAGGCCCTGGGTTCAATCCCTAGTGCTGCAAAAACAAACAAAGGCAATTACAAAAATAGGCTAAAAGAAAACAAAGGGATTATTGAAGTACCACAGGGACAGTCTAAAACAGCATTTGCAGACAAGTTCATGTTGCTCAACACTGGCAGCCAGAAGGAATAGGGGGAAAGTAAACAAAAGTGAAGCTTCACAGAAAAGCCAGCATATTAGCTAGGATTTATGAGAGATTACACATCATATATTAGTGGTTTCACCAATGATGATTCTCATTTGGAATTGACATTTCAAAAACTTGTATAAAATAAGTTTTATACATACACACACACAAACATATATATATTCTTTGTGTGTATGTAGATATAAAAAACACATATGCTGCCTGTTCTTTAATTTCTAAAGCATACTCATTCACACATTGACTGATTGAAATATATATAAACATTTTTTTATGACAGGCCGGAATATCTACAGTATCTAAACTTATATAAAAAGAAAACAGGCCCAAAATAGCATTAAGGGATTTCCTTAGTTAAAACCATTAAACTATGTGTGTGATGTATGTAAATCCCTTCACTCCCATTTCATTCTTTTGGCTAAATTTTAAAAGATAATATCTGCTCTTATATTTTTCACTCATATTAAAGGTATCCCTACCCTGTCACTCAAGCCAAATCTCCTTCTCGTTTACCAGTTCCCCACCTCTAGTCATCCAGTGTTAACAAAACATCCTCCTAAATTTCTCTGGAACAGATCTCTTCATTAGTTTCCTTTTGCAAGTCCATTTGTTCATATGTCTGGTGTGTAATATTTTAATTGCTCTGTCACAGTTTTCTCTTCTTCAGTCAGTGGTGACAGCTCCAAGTCTGTTTGCTTTTATAGTTTTTGTGTCATGGTCATAGTTTTATTCAAAATAGCATAAATGTGGCTCTTAGTCTCTTTCTGCTCAGCAGCAACTGGTTTACGTGTGCATATAAAGTTTGATAGAGAGACTTTATTGCTGACAATTCCTTTAAGACTGTAACTGAATTTTTCTGGGCTGCTGAATCAGGAATAATTAGTCTTGATTTCATATCCTATCCTGTACTGAATGTTATCCTGATCAGAGTCAGCTTTCTGGAACAACAGTTCAAACTTATCTACCTCCACCTCCAGAATAGTTCTGTTGTATTTTTTACTATATGTCTTCATGTAGTGTTTTTCAGTGGTTGCTCTAGGGATATACACACATTTTGTTGTTGTTGTTGTTGCAGGGGATCAAACCCAAGAGTCTCACTAAGTTTCGCCGGGCCTTGCTAAATTGCTGAGACTGGCTTTGAATTTGTAATCCTCCTGCCTCAGCCTCCTGAGTCTCTCTGGGATTACAAGCGAGTGCCACCACACCCAGCCACACTTAACTTTTCACAGTTTATGTAGAACCACTATTTTATCATTTGAAGTGAAATGCAGAAATCTTATCAGCATACAGTTAGTTCTCTTTAAAATTAATGCTGTAGTTGTCAATTAGAATAAATTACATTTACATGCATTGAAAACTCTGTCAGATCGTGTTATAATTTTTGCTTTCAACCAACCATATTTCAAATAATCCAGGAAGGGAAAAATATCTATATTATTTATTCAGATAATGACCATTTCTATTGGTCTTCCTTCATTCCTAATGTTTTTGCAAGCAATGTTAGTTTTTCTTCACCTGAGAACATTTTTGTTTCACCTACATTCCTAAAATATGTTTTTTCTGTGTACTGAATCCTGGGTTGACAGCTTCTTTCTCTCACCACTTTAAAAATGTCATCCCCCTTCCTTTTGGTCCCATAGCTTAAAAAGAAAACTCCAATCATTCAAACCACTGTTCTCACTGGGTACCATGGCTCATGCCTGTAATCCCAACAGCTCAGGAAGCTGAGGCAGGAGGATTGCAAGTTCAAAGCCAGCTTCAGCATCTTAGTAAGGCTCTAAGCAACTCAGCAAGGCCCTATCTCCAAATAAAATATAAGAAAGGGCTGGAAATGTAGCTCAGTGGTTAAGCACCCTTGAGTTCATCTTTATTTTATTTTTATGTGGTGCTGAGGATCGAACCCAGTGCCTCACGCATGCAAGGCGAGCACACTACCACTGCGCCACAACCCCAGCCCCTACCCTACGCCACAACCCCAGCCCCTACCCTTGAGTTCAATGCCCAATACCAAAAACAAAACAAAACAAATCACTGTTCTCCTCTGAACAATGTGTTCTTTGAGATTTTTCTTTGTTTTTAGTTTTTAGAGGTTTGATTATGATAAATCAAATCTTTCTTTTGGTTCTAAGGATCAAACCCAGGGGTGCTTTGCCACTGAGCCACATCCTCAAACTTTTTTATTTTTATTTTATGACAGGGTCTCACTAAGTTGCTGAGGCTGACCTCAAACTTGTGATCTTCCTCCCTCAGCCTCCCCAGTCACTGAGATTATGGATGTGTGCCACCACACGTGGCTGATGGAATCATTTCTATTGATTCATCACCACCAAGCGAATTGACTATTCTGTTGTTTCTATTCTGCTTTTGAGCTCATCCGTTGACTTTTTATTTTAGTTATTGGATTTATTTAGTTCTCAGATGGGCATGTTAAAGGATCAAAAAGAATATCCAGTGATAGGTGGTAGGATTAGAGAAATAACCTTAAAACTGACCATATAGGGCTTTGCAGATAATAGTAAAGAGTCTAGAGCTTATGTGATGTGCAGAAGAAAATCACTGGGGATTTTAAGGAAGAGAATAGAATATCACATATAATTTTTAAAAACTACCCTAGCAATGTTGAAGAACATGATATAGATGAGAATGAAATGGATAGACCTGTTAGGAAGAATTGTCTTGGTCTAAGGAACACTGAGGTGGCTTGAACTTGACAACTGCAAGTTCAAGCTGAGCACCTCCAGTGGGCCATGCACTGTACCAGAGCAGCCTGAGTCTCAGGGGACTCTACATCCTCATATATTAAAACAAAACAAACAAAAAAAAAACAAACCCTGCTTCTGAATCCTGTCACCATGGCAGCTGTGCGGCTTCCGCCTGGCTTGGCAGCAGGGGTTACATCATTAGCATTAAATGACTGATTCCCACAATGAAAACCAGTTACCATGGTGCTACGAAGTATGAAAACAAAAATATGCCATTCTTCTCCAGGCTCAGGGTCCTTGACTAGCTCTGTACCTAAGGGAAAATTGGGAATTGAGGCCGGTGGGGGTAGGGAGTTCATGGGAGCCAGGGGGAGGCCAGCTGCCAGTTAATTGCTGAGTCACTGTGCCTCGAGATCTGCCCTAACCAAGACCACTGTTAGAGCCTGCTGTATACTGTGGAGGGGGAGCCCCAGCACATAAACACACAAATTCCAAACACCATTTTCCTTTCATTTTAGAGCTTCCTAAAGCTGTTTCCTCTAAGTAAAACTAGCAGATCAAGGCCCCCCTGTCTTCCCATTATCCCTCAGGGGGCCATTCTAGGAAAAACTGCTATTAGATGTTTCATGGAAATTCTTTGAGCCTGTCTGGAGGCAAAAGAGTGGGCCTCAGCCAGAGCCTCTGAAATAAAATGTGTAAGGCCAGTACAGATACAGCGGGGACATTTGAAGAGGGGATGAGGAATAGCACATTTCCTTGGTACAAATGGAATCTAGGTTTTTGATCTCTTTTTCTTTCTGAGGTAGGATAGAAGAAATAGAAATGGTAGATAGAAAGGAGATAGAAGGAAAGAAAAGGAGATTATAACTTTATATCTTTTTTTTTTTTGGTACCAAGGATTGAACTCAGGGGTATTCAACCACTGAGCCACATCCTCAGCCCTATTTTGTGTTTTATATAGAGACAGGGTCTCACTGAGTTGCTTAGTGCCTCGCAGTTGCTGAGGCTGGCTTTGAACTTACGATTCTCCTGTCCCAGCCTCCCAAAGTGCTGGGATTACAGGCTTTCACCACCACGCCCAGTTTATAACTTTAAAGTCTTGCTCTAAAGTTCATCATACTATCACTCCACAAGCTAGCTTTTTTCTCAGGCCTGTCACTCCCAAATTTCTGAGAATCTGCAAATCTTCACTCAAAATCTTAAAATTGTGGAAATTCACTCACTTATAAAAATAACCTTGTGCAATGTACTAACACATGTATTTTTTAGTAGATTAAGCAAAGGGAGATACATGATTTTAAGACACTTATAGGTTCCATTCCAAATGTTACCTATTAATAAAATAATGAGACAATCTAAAGGTGCTGAGAACAGCTAGACAGCCATAAACCATCTTATAATTGCCAGACTGATGTCCTCCCCATATACCTTCCCATGGGAGTTCCCCCTGCCCCGGGAAGAAAGTTCCTCCCTGTGGACCCCAAGTTCAATAGGCCTGAGAACTTCCTTGTCTTCTGAGGGTAATGCTCTTAGCATTGGAATCCTCATGCAATAAATGGAAAAAAAAGAAGGCCAGTGTCAATGCTTGTACACATATTTTGATAAGTATCCTCCTGGCAGATTGAAATCTTAAAAGGGAGAGAGGAACACACCCACCTGTGCTTATCCCACCTGAAGACCAACAAGAGCATTATACTTCTCAAAACAGGTTCACACTCATTTGCTCCTAGGCCTCAAATTTTTCCATGAATTTTTAAAAAATAATGTATCTGTCTCTAGCAATCAGGGAAATACAAATCAAAACTACACTAACATTTCATCACACTCCGGTCAGAATGGCAATTATCAAGAACACAAATAAAAAGAAATTCTGACAAAGTTGTGGAGTAAAAGGTACACTCATACGTTGTTAGAGGGACAGCAAATTAGTAAACCATTCTGGAAGGCCATATGGAGATTCCTCAAAATACTAGAAATGGAACCACCATATAACCCAGCTATCTCACTCCTTGGTATTTATCCAAAAAAAACCTAAAATCAGCATACCTTAGTAATACAGCCACTTCAATGTTTATAGTAGCACAATTCACAATAGCCAAATCATGGAATCAGTCCAGATGTCCATTAATAGATAAATGTATCCCCAAAACTGCAGTATATATACACAATGGAGTTTTACTCAGCCATAAGGAAGAATGAAATAATGGCATTTGCTGCTAAATGGATGAAAATGGAAACCATAATGTTAAGTGAAATAAACCAGACTCAGAAAATCAAGGGTTGAGCTGGGCACAGTGGCACTCGCCTGTAATTCCAGCACTTAGAGAGGCTGAGACAGGAGAATTGTGAGTTCAAAGCCAGCCTCAGCAATGGTGAGGCACTAAGCAACTCAGTGAGACCCTGTCTCTACATAAACACAAAATAGGGCTGGGGATGTGGCTCAGTGGTCAAGTACCCCTGAGTTTAACCCTCAGTACAAAAAAAAGAAAAGGAAAAAATCAAGGGTTGAACCAGTTGCAGTTGAGCCTGTAATCCCAGTGAGTCAGGAAGCTGAGGCAGGAGAATTGCAAATGCAAAGCCAGCCTGTTAGCTTAGCAAGGCGCTGCACAATTTAGGGAGACTCTGTCTCAAAAAATAAAATGGGCTGGGGATATGGCTTGGTGGTTAAGTGCCGCTGGGTTCAATACCTTGTACCGAAAAGAAAAGAAAAGTAAAAAAGAAAATCAAAGATTGAATATTTTCTCTCATATGTGGAAGCTAGAGCAAAAGAAAAGAAAGAAAGAAGGGGGTTAAGGAATTTGATATGATAATTATATAAGGAAAATCAGTGGAGTAGAAGAAAGAGATCAAGAGTGAGGAAGAGGGGCTGGGGTTGTGGCTCAGTGGTAGAGCGCGTGCCTTGCATGCGTGAGGCACTGGGTTCGATCCTCAGCACCACATAAAAATAAATTAAAAAAAGATATTGTGTCCATCTACAACTAAAAAAAATATTTAAAAAAATAAAAAAAAAGAGTGAGGAAGAAAGCCCTGAAAAGGGGAGGAAATATGAGATGAATTTAACAAATCACATTATATGCATGCAAAAATGTGCTAAAGGGAATTTCCCCTTTATGTATTATATATATGAAAGTACCAATTTATTTTTATATGAAAGTACCAATCAAAAATAAATAAATGAGTGAAAGGAAGATCAGTAGAGAAAGGAGAATATGAGGAGGGAACAGTAAAATGAATAGGACATAACTTTCCTATGCTCATATGTGAATACCCAGCCAGTGTAACTTCACATCATGTACAACCACAAGAATGGGAAGTTATACTCCATGTATGTATGATATGTCAAAATTCATTCTAATGTCATGTATAACTAAAAAGAACAAATAAAAATTTTTTTAAAAATATGGGGAAGGAGGAGGAGAAGGAAAGTGGAGGGAATGGGGATAGAAATCAAATTCCATGCAGGTGTGATTTTGTCAAAGTGAACCCAACTACTATGTATAACTATAATGCTCTAATAAAAAATAAAAATAATGTCTATCACACAATCATTGATAATCAGATAAACTTCCAGTTCATGGCATGGCAAAATAGCTGTGTCAGATCATTCTATTTACATTAAATATATACTCCAGACAAAATATAAAAATAAAAACAATTGCATGGAGGCATGGAGAGCAATCAAAATCAAGGAAAATGAGAGGGATTATAATCCTTGAAAAAGGTAAACCTCACCAGGTGAAGCCCATATTTAACAGGATTTTCCCCTAAAGATACTTTACAACTCACTGCAGTACATAGAGAAACAGCTCAGAAGTGTCTTACTGGCCGAGAAGCAGTGTTGCTGTACAGAGATGCACAGCACCTAGAATTTGAGGAAGAAATCTGGTAAATGACTGATCTACAGAGAGGGATTCCAAAATTCACATACAAATTATCCTCAAATTCTTATCAATCTTCTAAATGGCACATGTACAGGGTGAGATTTCAAGGAATCTAATGAAAGCCAGAGAGCTGAACAGGGATTTTGTCAGCTGCCACAGTATTAGGGAGACCAAGTCCAGAGTTCAGAACCCATAAAATTAGAGGGCGTTGGTAAACACCTTGCATTGGAATTCTGAAAAGACCACACCTAAGGTGCAATTACCATATCCCAGGACTAAAGGATGTAGCTGAGGATTGAAAGCAGAATGAAATACTCCTGTCCTAACTGGCTATAGGATCAAGGCTTTCTATAAAAAATTTATTTGCCTGCCAGAACAAACGACCCTTTTTAAAGATGGATAATGTAATTCAGAGCATTAACAATGTCAACCCAAAACGTCCAATGTACAACAAAAAATCATATTGAAATGCCAGTCCAGAGTTTAGAAAGCTCACACCTATCCTACAAATACACATTGAAAGCAAGAGGTCAGTAAGCCAGTTAGTTATTGCAAAACCTCTATAAAAGAGTAGTGGTTTGGACCAGGGGATGGCAGAGGATGTGGGGAAAAAAGGGGAAGGATGTGCAATATAGTTGGCAGGTCGGACCCATATGATTGCTAAAGGTTTTCAGGTGGTTGAGGATAAAATAACAGTCAAGGATAACATAAATAAACTGAATTCATTGAGGGTCTACTGTTCCGTCTCAGTTCATATTTATCTCTCACAACGAACGCATGAGGTATGATTCCCACCCACATCTTACATGCGATCGGTTCCTCTAACCTTGGACTGGTGTACTAGGAATAAAGACGGTGGTCCTTGAGACCTGGCTATGTCAAAAAGGAGCAGGGTGTGGGGGGCTTGGGTTGTAGCTCAAGGTAGAGAGCTTGCCTAGCAAGTGTGAGGCGTTAAGTTCGATCCTCAGCATCGCCTTAAAAAATAAACAAATAGAATAAAGGTATTGTATCTACCTACAACTTAATTTTTTTTTTTTTTAAAGGAGCAGGACTGGGAATTCCAAAAGGTGCACGGTGGAGGGAGGCGGTAAGGAGAAGAAATTGGGTAGGCGTCCTTAAGGGCAGGGCCCGCTAGCGATTGGCCGAGTTGCAGAGGAGGGCTACGCAGATCCCGCGTCTCTAACCGATGGAAAGCGACGGACAGCCGCTCACTGTCCTTCTGGCTGCTGACTCCACTTTCACTACAACTAAGGCGAGGGAGTGAGCACGTAGATCTCCAGAGGATGCAGCGCCGGTTGTTGCCTGGGGGATCCGGGGGCCTCTGCCTGCTCGTCGGCTTCTTGCTGTTGAACAGCTGTCCAGGGGGCTGCAGCGGCATTAGTGGCCACGGTCAGGAGGAGAACTGGGGGGGGGGGGGGGGGGGGGGGGGGGGGGGGGGG